>BLKR01009843.1:0-83903 GCA_011170035.1 Teleogryllus occipitalis | reverse complement strand
TTTATTTTCCATTTTAGTACTATTTCCCCTGTCATCCTTTCTTTCTGAGCTATAATTTCCTTGGCGTTTGTAATTATTCATTGTTTTTCCCGTTCCATTGTTATTCTCGTTCCTGCTTTCATTATATTGATACCCGTTACTACGATCATAATCACTATTCAATGTCTGGTCGAATCGACTTAAACGTTCGACCAGATCCTCAGAATCCATAGGCATGGAGTTCCACAATAAATTTTGGATATTTACAGGCAACTGACGAATAATAATTCTAATTAATTCATTGCTATCCATTCTGTCTTCGCATGCCTTGAATGCTGCTATTTTACGTGTTGCGAAGTCACACATATTCTCAGCTCCACCCTTCTTATACCTTTCACTCATTAATTTGTATTTTAGATCAAACTTGTGGCTTTCGTTCCAATATCTTTTTAAGAATTTATCCTTCCATTCCTTATAATTAGTCGGTTCCGGTACTAAAGAGGTCAACCAATGAAGTGCCTTGGACGACATGGCTTGTTCTACTATATGCAATTTTAATCTTTCGGGGATATTATTTATCATAAAATAATTCTCTAATTTTGAAATAAACGACCACGGTTGTTCTTTCACATCACCATGAAATTTTAGGTGGCTTGGTATTACAAGCGCCGATGCATTCATTGCTATATTTCCCTGCGAGCGTATGAATTCGTTTTCTAACTGTTCAATCTTGTCCTTAATGTCCGACATGTATTTCCCAGATTCAGATTCTTGCACCATTTTAATGTTTCTAAGTCCCTCCTGTATTCGTTTTTCTAATTTACTATCCGAATTAACTAATTTAGACTCTATGTTTTCAATTTTTTCGCCATGTTGAAGCGACATTGCGTTTAAGTTATCTACACGCGATTCGACGATTGTCAACTTTTCGCATTGTTGGTCATGTAAATGTCCCAATGTCACAACGCTCTCCTGTAAATTATTAACTTTGGAATTAATTTTGTCGCCAAATTCTTTTAATTCCCTCTGTATTTGGTCGACTTGATTATTAAAAGACTCAATTTTACAATGAATAATATTGAATTCAGCCGATGTATCCACCCGTAATTGCACTATTTCCTCGTGTATTTCCTGACGAAAATTCTTCCATTCTAATGACATTTTCGATGTCATTCCTTCCAATTTAGCGTTATTTTTTTCTAATTTAGTATTAATATCTGAAGTAATTCCCTCTAATTTAGTATTAATATCTGAAGTAATTCCCTCTAATTTAGTATTCATATCTGAAGTAATTCCCTCTAATTTAGTATTATTATGCTCAAGTTTTGCGTTCATTTCTGCTAACATTTTAAGAATTAAATTATTAGGGTCCATATTTCCTAACGGTGCAGCCATTATTTCCTTTTCTTGTGGTTCAATCTCAATAATTTCACGCGAGATTTCTCCCTCGGGATTAGTATTAGCAGACGCCATATCATCTACATTAACATTCTCCATGCGCAATTTTTTTCTCCTAGTATCCATTTTGAATTCTAATACAAATTAAAATCTCTCTGTTAAATTATTTTAAAATCACACCAATGAAATGTTCTTGGCTCTTTCTTATAATTAACAATTAATTTCAAATGTCAATCCATAAATTTCAGATTCCCTTTGGATCACTTTATTATAATTTATAAGACTAATTTTATCCGTGTCACCAATTGTTATAAATTATAACAAATTATGCCCCACGTTGGGCGCCATTTTGAGATATACAAATTTTCTCTCTACTTTAATATCTCGCAAAGATCTTAGCGTCCGGCTTGCTGGGTCAATGGGTCACGATATATATAATCCTTATTACCTTTATAATGGATTATAGGATTCGCAGACTATACAGCGCTGCTGGGAATCTGAAATTAGAATGATTCTAATTCCTAGTTCATTACTGTTTGGATTGACTAAATGAAAGATCACTTTCTTTTCTAAAGAACAAAATTTAACAAAGTTTATTGTTACCTTTTTGCAAACAATATAGTGAGTTTAATACATGATTTTAATGTTAGGCCTTTGATCAAGATATCTTTGAATTTAGAATTTTATACCGCGGTTAACTTATCTATTCTTCGTTGATGTCCCTCGAAGACTTCTCAGTCGAAATATCTTGCGAGCTTGCCGTAGTCCAAAGTTCCCAGAAATCCTCTTCTGCTCCTATCCAAGATGGTGTCAAACTATCAAAATTATCAGTCCTGATTACGTCCTATGACATAGTCCCGAAACCTATAACTCGATTACCACTCCCGACGAAGTCCCAATTTATGCATCAATATTACTTTCACATACAATATCTGCAATATTATTTGCTGTCCTTCAAATTTCACAATCTGATAACCCGACTCTGACTATCTGCACTACCTCGCTCCCTCTCACGACCCACGATCCGTTCAGACACGCGATGCCGGTCAGAATGAATTCTTCTTGCATGATTCACCTCTCGAAGCTTCCTATTAAACTCCCTTCTTTTTTTTCATAACATTTGACCGTCCTTCTCTCACCCAGCCAATCCATGCGTTCGTTATATTTTGATGTAGCTAACCTTTCGATCGTCTAAACTTCTTAATGCATATTCCACCATATTATCTTCAAATAAATGTTAGTTTATATTCATGTGACATATCGGTATGTCACAGTAGTTGCTTTTGTAATTTGTCCAGACTCGCTGGATAAAGGACTAGTACCTCTTGTTTTAACATCCTTTGATACATGCAAGGAGAAAATGATAAGACAACATTTTGAGTCACTTTTGAGAAAATAATTGTTTAAAATTGTCTGTATTTCACACAAAATTACGTGTCTCCTTTCCAGTCAAGAGAAGGGTATAGTCAGCAAGTCCAATCTCTCTTCTTCTCGTGGTGACTCCTGGATACTCTTTGTGACATGATCACAAAGAGTAACTAATGAGAGATGAGAGAGGGTAGATTTGCTTTTTGTAATTTTTGAAAATCCAGAAGTCGCTGGATAAAGGACTAATACATGCAAGGAGAAAATGATAAGACAACATTTTGAGTCACTTTTGAGAAAATAATTGTTTAAAATTGTCTGTATTTCACACAAAATTACGTGTCTCCTTTCCAGTCAAGAGAAGGGTATAGTCAGCAAGTCCAATCTCTCTTCTTCTCGTGGTGACTCCTGGATACTCTTTGTGACATGATCACAAAGAGTAACTAATGAGAGATGAGAGAGGGTGAGTTTCCGGCGCCTAAAAATGGAACCTCTGGTCTGAGGGAAGGAAAACTCACAGAAACCAAGGGCAGAAGGAGCCCTCCAGGCGAAGCCTGTCTTTGTGGGAGAAACCTTCGATATAAAACACCTACTGCCTTGCAGATAGACATTAGGTCGCCAAAGGCGAGAGGAAGAAAACACAAATCATCTGATCCCTCAGGTTGGGGATTATGCTATAAGCCGGAAACTCATACACGTAAAAAAATCTTTCTCAGGATTCTCCTACCGAGACTCGGAATAAGACGGGACAAGTACGACCATCAGGTACAGATAAGGATAAGAATAAAAGATTAACAGATATACTAAATGTGGCCACATGGAATGTTCAAGGACTAGGATAAAATGAGACCGAATTAAATATAATACTCAAAGAATATAATATCAATATGGCAGTGATCACTGAAACCAAAAAAAGCATAAAGGCACTAAAGAACTTGAGATTATGTCATGTTTTACAGGGGAGTTGCACAAACAAAAAGAGCATGTTGTGTAGTAGCTCTAGTCATATAAAATGAAAGAATAAAGTTAGGGAATATACATCAGTAAATGGAAGACTGCTAACAAGAAGATTGAAATTTGATAGGGACAAATGGCAATTATCGGCACTTATGCACCTGAAGAAAGGAAAAAAGAAGAAACAAATTTATTCTATGAACAACTCCAGAAACATTTTAATAAATCAAATAATGACAATATAATCTTAGCAGGAAATTTAAATGTTCGAATAGATAAAGTGCCCATTCTCAATTTAATATAAATTAATGGAGAAGATTCTGTAAATTAGAATGGGGGAAACTTAAAGAATTCATAGATTTTAATGAACTTAAAGCAAACAATACTTTCTTTAAAAAGAAGGATATTCGTAAATTCAAGTGGAATGCACGAGGATATCGTTCATTAATTGATTACATAATAATAAACAAAAAATGGCCTCGAGAAAAATTGATATACAAGTATTCAAAGGTAAAAATGTAAACACAGATCACCGCCATGTAAAATCAAAATTTCAGCTGGAGAAAACAAAGAATAAAAATATGGACGAAAGGAAATTAGATGAAAGATGCAAGGTGAAATTCTGGCGCATAAAACCAAGATTGAGAGTATTAGGAAGATACAAGAAGAGAGTATAAGAAATTTATATCAGTACAGAGTGACACAACTGCTCAAAGAAATATCCACTAGCCAAAACATCAACGAAGAATGGATGAATATTAAAAATGTCATCAATCGTATAGCTATGGAAGTGCTAGGTGAAAACAAAAAATAATAAATAAAAAAAATCGTTTAAAAATTTAGAACGAAGAGATATAAAAAAACCATTCGAGGACAAAGTTTAATAAATAATTTGGAGCCATTTTTGAGAAAATCTTGAAAACGGTTGTGAGGCTCCATGTGAAGTACCTCCAAATTCTAAATATTCATTTCAAACTCGCTGATCTTTGAGTGCAGGTATAGTCGATTTGAGTGCGTTTATTCAAAGACAACAAATTTTTAAAATTTAGAAAAAGTCAGTTATGAAAATCAACAGTTTCTAGGCAAATGCCGGAGAAGTATTCACAACACATCCAAATTCGAGTTCCACATCGCGAGCAATACTCCTTCCCCATCTCGTCCTCACCCGCAACCTGAAGGACGAGCAATCAGCTGATCACCCATATCCGAATCTCTTATTCTCTCTCCATTGATTCATTGAAACCAACAACAAAAGTCACGATCGCGTGTGATGCATTATTTCGTACAGAAAAACAAAATCGATTGTTAAGTGGATTATGTTTAGTTCTCAGAAAAATATGAAAAATAAATACGCTAATGTAACACGCGTAAATATTTGAGCCCTCGTAATGTGCATTGGTTTAAACGAAAACCCAGAAATTCCATTATCTGAAAATGCATGATGTGTTTACCTCTCTGCTATAACGAGAACTGATTTAGAGTATTTAATAATTTATAGATGTATTTTAAAATAAAGTACTTCCACATTAACAGATTTCTAGGGATTTGTGATAATGCATCGCGCTGAGAGTACTACGATTTTAAAATTAGCAGCTAATCTTATTTCAGTAATTCAATTTATAGCTAAAATGTTTACTCGTTGAGCAAACATAATTAATTGAATGAAGTAGAAACAGGAAATTTAAATCGCAACGAGTGGCGCTCACGCACCCTCGCGCCTCGAAATCAAATTAGCCACGGGCCGCTGGTCGCCGCTTCGCCGCTGATGAACGGGGCACCCCGTCTTGCTCAAAAAAATGCAGGGTCGTAAATATCGCACACGCCCCCATCTTGACAGCTTCCCATCTCAGGCGCCACCGCGCTCCGAAAGGACAAAGAGACGGCCCAGCTCCCTTGAGAAGGCATTGTGAGAGCAGCGATTCCACGTTGGCCATGTCTAAGAGGGCCCACGACAAACCGACAGCTATAGTTCCCCTGTGGAACAAGGTGCATTGCTAAGGAGAGTGTTGTGACCGCCCGCGCGCATTCGCAAGTCCCGCCACCGAGCCACGTATTGGCAGGAAGCGCGCGGGCTGTCACGCCAGAATAGGCGGGCAGACACTCGCCACCGTCCTCGGCGGCAGGCCCAGCCGGCGAGCCGCGGCCCCCAAGGGGGTATTTAGCGGGCCCCCTCGCAGCAAGCAGGCAGTCAGCAGGGAAGTCGGGATCCAGACAGCGGAAGCGGAACCGTGACGGAGGAGCGCACACGGGGGCAGGACCGTGGCGGTGGAGCGCACACAGGGGCAGGACCGTGACGGAGGAGCGCACACGGGGGCAGGACCGTGGCGGTGGAGCGCACACGGGGGCAGGACCGTGACGGAGGAGCGCACACGGGGACAGGACCGTGGTGGTGGAGCGCACACGGGGGCAGGACCGTGGCGGTGGAGCGCACACGGGGGCAGGACCGTGGCGGTGGAGCGCACACGGGGGCAGGACCGGGACGGAGGAGCGCACACGGGGGCAGGACCGTGGCGGTGGAGCGCACACGGGGGCAGGACCGTGGTGGAGGAGCGCACACGGGAGCAGCGAGAGGCAGTGGCGGGAGACCTACCGCCCCTCTCTTTGTACGCCGTATGGAGACGGCGTGACGCCCGGCCTAGTGGAGGCGCGGGCCCGGAGCCTGAGGCACTTGGATCACCGCAGCGGGTGTACCGAAGAAGGGACGTCAGCCGAGAGGGCAAACAGAGGGGAATATGGCGGGAGACCTACCGCCCCTCTCTTTGTACGCCGTATGGAGACGGCGTGACGCCCGGCCTAGTGGAGGCGCGGGCCCGGAGCCTGAGGCACTTGGATCACCGCAGCGGGTGTACCGAAGAAGGGACGTCAGCCGAGAGGGCAAACAGAGGGGAATATTGTAACAAGAGAATTTGCCTTGTATGTGAATGATGAATAAATTATGTTTTTACAAACGCAGTGTTTTGTGTACATATAAGAGAGCATAACCAATTATCGCAAGTGCAAAGCAACGAGAATATACTAATCACTGGAGACATATTATAAATGAGTTACACATCCCAGTTTGCGTATCTAATACCCCAACAATGACTCTTTCTAAGCAGAGGAAAAGGAACAGATCTTAAGCAATAGCGTATTCACTCTAAGAAACAATAACTGTCCCCCTATCAAAATCAATAATGTGTACCTACCACCAGCATAATCCCGAGTTAACGAGTCCTATGTTGCCCATGTTCAATTGACCATCTTCATGTTCTGTTTTCTCAGGAAGTACTGAAAATACTATTTTGAAATTTGGTAGTAGAATAAAATAACACTTTCCACACATGATGTAGTGGACTTATAACATTTCTTATTAATAAAAAATTTACGAAAAAGATAATAAATGTCTAAAATATGATACAAAAATTTGATTGTATCTTGGTATAACGTTGAAATTTTTTTTGAGGTAAATTGATAAATCTACTACTACCTTTACTCTCGACATTTTAATATTCTGTAGAAATTCCATTGTCATTGCTTGACTGGATTCTGAGAAAAAGGAACATTCGTCCCCAAAAGTGTCGTTTTTCAGAAACAAGCTTTGAAGTTAGCCAAAGGAAAAAATACCAGTGTATACTTTATTATCCACTGACATCCTCCAATAACTACTTACAATGTCTTCTAAAATGCATAAAACTATTAAAACATACACTAATTTATCATAATTACTTTTGTAGGCTTCAGAAACTCAATTTCGTTTTTTCAAGATGCACTTCGAGATATCTCTTCCTGCTTTGGGTCTGACTCGCAGTCAAACCTATTCTCTGAAATTTTATTCCACAAATATCCATTACATTCTTCTGATTTCCTTCTGAGTTTATTTCCTCTAAATTAGCGTTTTGCAAACAATCGGCTGCTTCTAGTAATTTTTAACACAAAATTTAGACACGTTATAAGAACGACAAAGAAATAAGATTACCTACTCAATACAACGCGCGAAAAGAAAACTAGAGGTGCTACAGAATGGCACATACAAAAACATACATCACAGGAATCAAATGAAGTGCATGCAACATCGTAAATAAAACGTTCCTAATAGTGTAAACCAAACAACAGCCTCCCAGATAAATTAGTTCCCAAATTTAACCTGTTTAAAACTTTGCATGTCATAGGTGCGGAAACGAAGCCATAAAAATACGTTCTATAAGAGACAACACCATAATTTATACATCAAATTGTTCAGAAAACTGAAAATAATGAAATTAAACTGAATTCTAAAACTGTTCAGATTTTTCATGTTGATTCCCTTAAATACTTCGATATGCTTCTAGACCGGCAACTCACAACCATTAAACTTATCAGAAGCTACTGCCTAACAGTTAACGCAGCTTGTCGCAATGACACGGGAAGATGGTGCGCGGTTGCCTTTCTCTGCACACGCGAGGCGTCTGCATTTGCAATAACTAATTTGACGCATTAAAGGAGCCTTATCAATGAACCCAATCCAAACGAGTTCAGCGGTTGCAACCGATTGATTGGGGAACGCGAGGCAACTACTTAAACGGACATCGGGCGGGGGGCACCACAGTAGATACCATCCACCCTCGCCGCCGTGAAGCAACGCCGGGGTGCCATCCGAAATCTGCTGTTATGGAGCGATTTTCCTAAGGATGTGCCAAAGTGACAGCTAGTGCTGGCAACATAACTGAAGGTTCAGTGGTCGTTGCGCCCTTCTGCCCATTAGACTCCCTTCACGCATTCGTTCGTTTCCAGTTGGCTAACCTGTAAATGGCTTCGACACTTCCTTTTGTGGGGTCCTTGTCCGACAAAAATAAAGTGCTCCGCGAGAAATACTTGATATTAGGAAGTGCAGTGTAATGTGCTCTTCTGTAAAAACTTTTCTTTTCTTTATATATTACATTGAATTTACTTTTTGTGTGATAAATATTATGTTTATTTTAAAACCGAGACTTGAATGTGAGATGCGTACCGGTGCACGTGTTTCCGGCTTAAAATCATTTTTCTTTCTATTGACATTCGTGGCAGTTTTCTTTGACTGATTGTGAGAGCATGTTAAGAGATTTTCCACATACGTAATTAAATGTAAATATTTCCTGGACTCACGCACGTTCATATACCTCAGCGAAACTCTTAGACTTCTTCATAGGGATGTTTTCACAGAAGCCATTACCAAACACTTTACGAAGAGGCGTGGTTGAACAGCTGTTGCGGTGGAGGGATACTTCTCTGAAATACATGTGATGTTCACTTGTTTCCGCGAACTGTCACTTTGGCTCATCCTTAGGAAAATCGTTCTATACCAGCTATCCCGCGCCAAAGCCTGCCGGTGCAATTGTTGGAGAGTCGTAACCGCTGGTCGAGGTAAATACACCGGACCAATCGTTACTTCTCCTGACCGTTAATAGAACCGCTAAAACACACTGGACAGATAGCTCCTGTTACAGATTATATCTGTCGCGTACAGTTCATTTTTATATCATCAATAGATAAATCAAATGTAATAAAACCGCATCAGTCACCTTGACGAGTTGCTTTACAAGAAAGTATCGACGCCATCCAACGGCAAACGAACACACCTCTCAGAATGAAACTTTCACTATACTAACGGGATAATGGCCATATCAGTAATGCACACGGAAACATCAATCAACCACAATTTTATCTCAACTTAGTATATTATACTCTAGTTTATCGTGTACCTGTATGTATAATATATTATGCTACATGTATACTACATATATTCGAAGCAGTAAAAACCTTTTGAATGTACCAATAATGAGGAAATTTGGTGAGATGTTGAAAACAAAAACGTTGCCATAAATATCTCGCCATGGGATGGTGTAGTCGATACAAGGGAACATTTATCAGATCAACATTTTGTAAGTTGATATATTCACACTCGTTTATATGAAAAGAACGTAGTTTAGGAAATTCATTCATTTCAAAATATTATACGTTTTGTACTGCAAATTACAATGGCTAAAACTGAATCAAGATTCATTGTAAACTTTTTTCCTCAAACGAATGTTTTTTGCGGGAATTCTAAACAGCGTAAACATGACAAAAATTTTGGATTTTTCCTCCTAATAACACTTTTATTTCCGACGGCCAAAAGACAAACGCACGTTACACCAAAAACCATTATACGCATACACGGCCCTTATCGATTTCCATTCCATGTTTGCTCATTTTTAGTCGAAAGACAGTTTGGAAAACCAGCCATTGGTGACGTCGTGAACTTTTATCGGCTCCATCGCAATACGATAGCGGTCTATAACCCCAGAGTGTCTTCCGAGAGAGTTTGCCGTTGCGCGCAGTTCCCACAAAAACAAGTCGGAGAGCGGGCGGAATGGTAGGCCGATGAGCAGAGTGGACCAGCGAAAGGGGAGGGACAAGTGGAGAGAATGAGCGGGCGAACAGGGTGGTCCTGTAAGCGACCGAGTGAGCAAACGGCGGGTAGTGAGATGTTCGGATGGTGTAAGGAGTGGCGAGCGTCGTTGAAGCTGAAGCGCCTTGAAGGCGGGGCGGGGCGGGGGCGGGTAGTGTGCCGGTAACTAGGGCGAGGAGGAGTGGGAGAGCGGGGTTGGGTATAAGGGTGAGAACGAGGGCGAAGTCGAGAGCAAGGGGCTGAAGGCGATGTTGGAGCTGGAGGGGAGGGGTGTGTGAGGTCGACGGGTGAGGGGCGTGAAGAGAGGGGTGAGGGGCAAGGGGGAGAAATTGAGAGACAAGGGTAAGAGACGAAGGTGTGAGGGATCGATGGATGAGGGGGCGAGGGGGCGAGGGGGCGAGGGGGCGAGGGGGCGGGGGGCGAGGGGGCGAGGGGCGAGGGGGCGAGGGGGCGAGGGGGCGAGGGGGCGAGGAGGCGAGGGGGCGAGGGGGCGAGGGGGCGAGGGGGCGAGGGGGCGAGGGGGCGAGGGGGCGAGGGGGCGAGGGCGATGGCTAGGGCGTGGACGGGGGGTGGGTGGGCTCACTGGCGTCGGGGAGGTGCAAAGCCGCCGCGGGCGGTCGATTGCCCATTGGGCGGCCGCGTGTTCGGACGAGCCGGAGCGAAGGAGGGAGGAAGGATAAGGAAACGAGGCGCGGGCAAACACACAGCGTAAAGCGGGAATGGGACATTCACTGGGAAGGATAAAGGGAAGGATTGGGAACGTAAATGAATTGCATAGCGGAACATGAATGAATGCATACTAATGTGTATGAATGAATGAAAGCCAGTGAGAGAGTAAGCGCACGCAGTTGGGAAGGAATGCAGGGGTATGTAATGCTACATACGTGCATTAATGAATAAATGGATACGGATGGAAGAATGTAGAAGAGCTATGTATTCGGCATTTTAGGATCGGATTAATACGGCTTTCTCAGCTAGCAATTTGCCGTGGCGTGGACGTGGAGTTATTTATTATCCATGCTTGGGGCAATGGGAGACATATAAGGAGCATGACGTATTTCCATCACCGTATTTAGCATACATGGCCGGACTCAGCTTTCCTTTCTGATACAGCTGTAGGAACTAAGATGATTGTATTATAAACTACAGCTCTATTTTCCCTGATCGGAAATCGAACCCGGGATTGCACCGCCGATAGCTGGCACGCATTAAATAGGAACCGCAAACGTATACGTTACAAATATTTTTTATTGTAAGCATCTAGACCATGGTAATATTTCGTTGTGGTGAATCTGCAAAGTTTCAAAGACGCCTTGAAGAGGAATTTGCGTCATTTGCTTAGCACAATGACGCCAGTTCACCAAAGGATTTCATTATGATCTTAGATGTTTCCGTGATTTTCTTTGCAGTGAATTTGCAAAAATATAAGCGTTCAGTGGCAAGAAAAGACAACAGATACGTTGGTGAATAGTCAATGAATTCTCCCGAAACTTAAATTGATCCATTTGGTAACCATAAGCTTGAAGGCATGTCAAATGGATATAATTCCAGAGAATGATCGAAAATAAACTCTTACTTTCTTTGAAGCAATTAATTTTTACACTTTAATTCTAAAATTACTTAACAGTGTTCTTAACGTGTACATATGTTTTCTACAAGTACATGTATGTGTCTGGTATTTTCTTCCATCTTCTGTGTGAAAACCCTATCCGTTTCGATGAAGCGCATGATCTACTTTACTGAGACATTCGTATTATCTAATTTATTATTTATGACAATAATTACATTAAGGATAAGTGAGCATTGTTCAAGTTGTTTGTTTCTCTTCAATGTACCATTTTCAGTAGCCTGTGTCTTTTTTGCCAGTCACTAATTCTAGCGGCTCACTGCTATGATCGGTAGTGTTCCGTGGTTTATCCAATGAATACTAGGCGAATGCCGGAGCAGTACCTTTCTAAACGGGCAGCAGTCTGCGAGGTGTCTTTCTTTACTCATTTTTGTCTCCACACTTACCTTGATCACACGCGCACACACACACAAACACACACACAGAAACATATAACACTTCCATGTATATTGGAAGAACATGTGTAGGTTAGTACATATTTCTGTTGGGGTGGTAAGCTGTCTGCCTGTCATAGACTCTACCAAGAAGGAGAACTCTTGCGACCCGGTTGCGCATCGCTTAGGAAGCCCTCCTCGCCAATGCGAAACCTCACGGTTACTGGGAATTCCCAATCGCCGACTCCTCTAGAATCAGTTCAAGTGCGAGATTTTTTCACCGAGATTGACCACAATGCGGATTCTGTGATGCACATTATAATTTCTGTAATGTAATTTTCTTTCTCCTCTGTCAGCTGGTGTGCACCGTCGTTCGAAGCTGGATGATATGTTTTCAAGTACACTCTTCAGTAGTGTGTGACATCCCGCTTTGTGTATACACAATGTCTCAGAATATATGATACAAACTTCTAGGACTTGTAGAGGAGTAAATAAAAATTTACCAATGACCATTTGACCACTTTTTGCCAATGATCATATTCTTGGAAATTGCATAGAAAGAAATTATATTCATTCGTGTACGTGGCATTTACCCTTGAAATTTAGGCTACCCTGTATGAATAGATGCTTGACAAGTACATGAAATCTCCTTGACTGCTTCAGAAAGTGACCTACAGAACATCTGTGCATAGGTGGTTGCCTAAAATCAGGAGGAAGTTTCACACGTGTAAATGCATGCATCTCCGTTGCAGGCTATTTCTCAGAATAAGCTCATGGGCGAACATTGTTACATTTTGATTACTCTACAAGTTTTAGAAGTTGGTAACATTTATTCTGAAACACCTAAATGTATTTACAGTTTAAGTCAGTGTTATGGATAAGTTGAAATATCTAATTGTTTACTGTTCACCTCAATGCAATAAACTTAATATCAATAAGCACATATAAACGTAATTAAGAGCAATATTTTATATATACTTATTTTATATTTACGAGCAAGAAGCTCATTACCCTCTTAATCTCTATCAATGTTGAGAAGTGTAATTATTGTCTGTTTTGCGCGAGTCTGAAATATTTGTGAATTATCTTTCATATTTTTATTGCGTTGCTGTGTCCTACCTCAGACATGTTCGCAGATTAACCAGGAAACGTGCTACTTTCACCCCAGAAAGGGAAACATTGCAACAGTGAGTATATGCTGCAAGCCCTCTACTCTGCGAGATCCAGCTACGAGTTGAGAATCAAGGGTTGATCACTTGTCAGGCAATTTGATATTTATGAATTTCTTTTCAGTCATTGCTGCTGTTAGTGTACATTTTATTGGGACACTCATTTGAGTATTAATTATTGGGTTTATTTATTATTGTTGACAAGCATTTCAATGAATACATCCATTTATTTAAATGCTTATTACGCTGGTCGTTCTAACTATTTATTCTTGTTAATCTGCTGTTTGAAAAGCTGAGGAACTATGTTTGACTAGTGAAACTGTAAAATTGGTGTCTGCAGTTAACTTATCTCTTAGCAAATATGTTGATTTGTCAATACGAGACGTTTGTTTTTGTGTACAGAAAAAATGCCTGGGTTTCCAGGTACGTACAGTAGATGATAGTGATAAATAAATGTTCCGAGCATGCCGACTAGCTTCACCTAGTCTCATAAAACCAAGTTTCACATGTGAAATTTGCTCCTGATTGGTAGGCGACTCAACGTGTGCTGGGTTTGGCAGGTACACGTGTTCACGCCACCAGAGAACCTGTCAAACACCAGTGCAAGGCGATTTCCTTTCCAATCAGAGGCAAATGTCCCACGAGTTTAATGGGGTTATCACCACATGCTCGTTGCGAACTATTAATCACCATCGAGGACCCTTGATGTACTAGAAGTATTCAACACTTATTTTGAGACTTGTGATGAGTTGATTTATTATTCCGGGCGCTTCAACTGCTAAGGTCATTAGTACCGTAAATGTAGTGGATGTTTTTCTCAGAAGGTGGAGGTGATCTTCCCTCGCAGGATGGTGAGATCAGGCGCCGTCCTGCCCGTCAACTAGCGGTGTTTCCCCAACTAGGTACCTCCCACCAGCGGGGCACCACCCCATTCGGCATATGCTCTAAGCTCCCGACTGATCTCCCGACATGTGCGGAAGCATAGTGCATGGAAGTGTACGTGTAAGTAAGTAACGGGTGGGGATAGGACAAGGAAGAGGAAGGAAAGATAGCCCGAGCTTTGTGATGTTTGTTAGGGTACTACTCTGGCATTCGCCCAATGTTGACAGGAGAAAACACATAAAACTACCGAACAGAGCAGACGGCCGCTAGAATTCTCCAGACAGCGAGTGAATTCCATCTACCTATCTTGCATCTAGTATCGAAAAGCCTGCCACCGTCAGGTCTTGAACCTAGAACCTCCCGACAGATTCACCGCAGTGACAACTATTGACATCTCTCCCGGCTTGAGACTTGTGAATTGAGAATGTAATATTCATATTCAAATTCCAACATATTTATTATATTGAGTGTATGGCTTCATCTATATTATGAAAAAGGACCGACTTCGCTTGGCAAGAGTGCACGTGAGAAGAAAGAAAGAGTGAGGCAATGTAGTTCGTGACTGAGGAATGTGGCAGTTGACGGTTTTGCCAGCCACGTGGGTGTGATACCCAACCTCAACGGCCGTGGAGGGAGGCGGTGTGCTGAGCGGGGTGGGGGCTGTTTAAATTGATCAGGAGCAAATTTGCAGGGCTGCATCCCGCAGCGGAGGCCTGGTTTCATCTCAGCGCCGAGACCCCGCCGCGCCGCTCAAAATGCGAATTTAAATAAACATTACGGCAGCGAATTAAACCGCCGCCGACATAATTACGAGCGGCCCCAGGGCGGCGGGCAGGGGGAGGGGGAGTGGTGGCGATGGCGAGAGCAGTGGCAATGGGCGATGCGGTCGAGGCGGTGAGGGAACTGACGGCCGTGTTAAGGGAAAGATGGTTGGAAAAGGGGTCGGAGGGGTGACGGCGAAGACTGTTGGAAGAGATGAGTCGGAGGGAGTGACGGTAAAGATTGTTGGAACAGTTCAGTTGGAGGACGTGGCGATAATGATTGTTGGAAGTGTAGTGTCGGAGGAGACGACGTGGACATTGTTGGAACAGCTAGGTCGGAGGACGTGACGGTGAAAGTTTTGGAACAGTTGGTTCGGAAGGGGGTGACGGTAAAGACAGCTGTAACAGTTGGGTTGGAGGGCGTGACGATATTGTTGGATGAGTTGGGTCGGAGTGGGTAACGGTAATGATTGTTGGAACAGTTGGGTAGGAGGAGAAACGGTGTATTGGTTTTAACAGTTGGGTTCGACGGGGTGACGGTAAAGACTGTTGGAACAATTTGATGGGATGTGGTGATGACAAAGATTGGATGAGAAGGGGTGATTGTTGGAACAGTTGGGTGAGAGAGGGTGACGGCGCAGATTGTTGTGCCAGTTCTTTTGGAGGAGTGATGTAGAGATACACTTGTTGCAGTGGTACATGTTACGAAAGTGGTTTCAGTTAGAACAGTGGGATGTGTGGAAACGGTTCCATCGGTGGGGAAAGAGCAGATGGACGGGATGGTGAAGGAGGTGGGAAAGATGGAGGGGGCGCGCTGCGGCGGGGACTACAACTTTTGCTCCCCACCCCCGCGCGAAATCCACCTGCGGCTGTGAGGGCAAACAGACGATGCCGCTCATATTAACAACAGGTGTTTTTGTTTCTCCGCAGCCATTTCGGTTCTTACAGCGCATGCTCTGTTTGTTCTGCTACCTGCGGGAAAACGCCACCGGCTAAATTTACTCGTGCAGTTGGCTTGAACGGCAGAAACACAGCTGCACATGAATCTAGAAAATTGGATGAATAATTGTTAAGTGACCCAACAACGTACGAACAATGTTTGCGATCTGTATATTTTGCTAAATTAAACTAACAGAAATTCAGTAAATATAAAATTTAATTAAAAAATTCCATTATTATTTCAATGAGATTGAAAAAATATATTCTTGTGTGCGGTTTCAACATATAGAAATATACCCTTAATTTATAATTCTGTTACATAAAACTCCATGCAAATAGCTTACATGCAAACTAACTTTAATCCTCTTTCATTTACCGGTAAAACTGATTTATTGAGCTCCAATAATTTGATTCATGTATCTTGTATTCACTAAACTTAGCAATCACAATGGCGTAAAACTGATTTTTACTTTCTCTTACACATACATAATATGGAGTAGTATAAGTAGTATGATGATAGTTGTGTAACGCTGCGGAAATTTAATTTCGATATTTTAACAAAAATACACGTTTTGGGTTCCATGATACAGAATTTCTTATTAATAATAATAGTAATAACGATAATGATGATGTGATACCCAACCCAATGTATTGTATTGTACTTGTTACAATGTTCAATGTTACTCTATTCACAATTCTACTAATCGTTGGAGAATTAAAATTAATGTATCATATTAGAAATAATTCAGAAAAACCACTCTTTCATATTATAAACAACTAAGAACATTATTTTGTGAGAATATGGTATTATTAGTGATTCACAGTGTTACTGAAGATGTTTGACTTTAATGAACAAATATTTACAGTATTTAACACAGTACGTATCAAATATGATCGTGTATATTTCTCATTACCAATATCTTACGAATATTTCCTGAGTTAATCATCCTCTGCCTCGTGGATAATTTGCATTAACAGTCCCTCAATGCCATCTAAGGGCTGTTTAATGGTAATTACAACGTAGCACCTTGGCTGCCTTCGTGTGGAGATAGAATGATAGCGTCCTTGATACCTGGTTATTACAGTGTGAAGCACTTCATCGATTCTCGTCTCTCTCTCTCTCTCTCTCTCTCTCTCTCTCTCTCTCTCTCTCTCTCTCTCTCTTTCCTCCCCTGGTGCTACAAGCCAGAACGTGCACTGGCCTACCCTATATCCACATAGTAGTGAATAGAGCTTTGTTAAAATCTCCAAAACTGTTCCCTTAATTAATTTTCGGTCTGTAACTAATATTGAATATCAAATGTTATTGTAGAGATCAATTTTGCTACCTACCATAACGAGTATATGTTCATCATGAGGTGGCAACGCACCAAGTGATCTCAAAGTTAGTTGCATTTCAAAATAAATTTTTGAGAAAGACACTGAGAGCACTCTGGTTTATTCCAAGAATCGCAACTTATCGCAAGTTAACTATTCCGTAACTAAATGAACACGCTTGGCCATTTCTACCAAAATCTTTACTCTTCCTTGTTGTGTATTTGAGAGAGCGTGTTCTCATTTCAATATTTCAACTGTTGAACTTAGCCAATCATATTTATTCAGAAAACAAAGAACGGTCTACGAAATTACAAATAAACAAAACGTGAGCAACTGGCGCTCATATACTCCACTCCTCTTTTTCGACAATCTTGGGATCGTGCAACACGGATTCGCATTAAATCAAGATTCGGCAAGGATAAAACTACATCGCCTTAACTTCTATCTTCACTATACATAACTGTATCACAATTTTCATTACTACACTACTCATAAAACCTGGAACGCTGAACTAATTTTTCAATCGTAGTCTTCATCTCACAATAAGGAAAGACAATGGCTTTTGTCCCTTAGATGGGCATATCCAAAACGTTACAATATATAATGTATTGTTTAAACACATCTCGGGACAGAAACTTCAAATGAGTGGATATACGAACTAGAATGAGCGGTACAGCAGCACACACTTTATCGCATTATTTTTAACGTTTGCAATTTTCAAAAATTTAGAGAGTTCAATGAAAATGAGACATGCGCCTTCTTCAAGACTCCATAGAGCTATCCGTGAAAAAAATTTAAAAAGTACAATTCGTTTTTGAGAAAGGTTCTTTTATAAATTGCATTAACTTCAAACAGAAATTACACAAAAATTAATTCTTTAAAAAAAATTACGTGAATGTCTTTAAAGATCTTAAAAAAGTTTAAAAATTGGCTTTATTTCAGCCAAAATTATGCAAAAATGCTCAAATTTTTAAAACACTGTGTATGACCTTGTTTTAAGGCCTGTTCTTGAACAACATATTTCATTAGAAAATTTACATCTTTAATAGTTTAGTTATAAGAAACTGCCAAAACAGTTTACATTTCCAATTTTTGAAAATTCGGAGATCGCAACAAACAATGAGACCCGCGTCATTTTTTAAGAGTACTTTACGCCTTGTGAGAACAAATTTTAATCTGAAAATTTGAAGCCATTTTGGGGAAAATTTCGAAAGTGTCTTCATGTAAAGTTTCTATTCTAACGTTTGGAAGCAGTCACACCTTTTGAACTCAAAATGTTTGCATCACATTTAGTATATTTAAAAATAAAATTAGAACAAGTTGTTATACATCATTGCAGTCTTTCTTTAAGATACATCAAATAAGTGAATATTACACAATATTGTTCTACAAATTACCCTTTTTAATGAAGAGCAATGGATACAGAATCAACTAAATATACTTATTTTTTGTAATGTATAATAAAATATTTTGATATGTTATTAAATTGATTAAATAATTTGTACTCTTAAATGGTTTCTTTGTTTTCTTTTATGGTCTAGTTTGGTCTACAAACAAATTGAGAGCTTAATTACGATTAATGGAGTCACGTTCAAGAAAAGCCAACCCTGGTTCTTACAACCGAACTCATTGTTTCTAAAAGCACAAATTGGAAAGCTAAGTCTATTATCTATTAAAAGGTAATAAACTTAGTAAAGCTCTCACAGAACAATTAATTAACTATCTCATTTCTTTTGAGTTGAAAATCTCCCTAGATAGGCTGAAGTTGGAAATCTAAATTGATGTTGGAAATTTTTCTTTGATGGCGCTAAACTAATGAGATATAAAATCCTCTTACGATGTCGAAGGTAGAAGGTTCTTTGACTTAGCGCAAGAAAAGTACTTTATAGAGTCACGATGAAAGGAACATGCTTTCATCTAAAAGGAACATGACGTAAGGAGATAAATTTTATTTATCTACTACTTACGATTTTACTATCATTTCAATTAATAGAATTAGCAGAGATTTTATTGATTAAATTGATAAAAAATGCATTTCTTGTATCTGAATTAAGGGTTCTAGTAATGCATTTTCTAAAGAAATTGTGAGAAGTATTTGTTTTTGTGCAAAAATACCAGCTGTACCACCCATAATGAAAATACGTCTAACTGTTATCGACTAATTTTCCGGACCCCATTTCCCATAGAAACTGGAATTATTATTAATGATAGGCTTTTAAAATGACAGTGCATCAGCAGTAGCATGGTCAAATTGGAAAATAACTAAAAAAAAGGACGCCTTTTCCAAACAAATTTGTTTTCTAAGGGGGTGGATTACAGAAATACTTTTTTTGTACTGATAAAAGTGAACTAATGTCCCTTTTGAACATCGACTACTGGTCGAATTTCCTTCTACCCCGTAGTCCACGTTTCCTGTTAAATAAATGAGCGTGTTTGTTTCGATTTGGGGTAGCCATTGCCACCTCAAGAAAGGGAGTAAGGTGAAGTGGAAAAGAAGTTAGAAGAGCAGGTTTTATGAGAAAAAAGAAAAAGAGAGAAAATGAAGAAATAGGGAAATGTGCAAAAGGGAAGAAGAGAGAGAGAAGGAAAACGATGCAACGGAAAGATGCATGCACAAGGAGAGAGAAGAGGCGGAGGAAGAGAGAGAGAGAGAGAGAGAGAGAGAGAGAGAGAGAGAGAGAGAGAGAGGTGAGATGGAAAGAGGGATGAGGTGGAGAGAGATGAGGCGGGAAGAGATAAGGAAAAAAGTGATGAGGTGGAGAGAGAGAGACGAGGTAGAGAGAAATGAGGTGCAGAGAGAAATGAGGTGCAGAGAGAAATGCGGTGCAGAGAGAAATGAGGTGCAGAGAGAAATGAGGTGCAGAGAGAAATGCGGTGCAGAGAGAAATGAGGTGCAGAGAGAAATGAGGTGCAGAGAGAAATGAGGTGCAGAGAGAAATGAGGTGCAGAGAGAAATGAGGAGGAGAGAGAAATGAGGTGGAGAGATAGAGATCTGAGGTGGAGAGATAGAGAAATGAGGTGGAGAGACAGAAATGAGGTGGAGATTTAGGGAAATTAGGCGAAGAGAGGTGAGGTTGACGAGTGAGCGAGACCAGATAGAGTGAGAAGAGGTGGAGAAAGCGTCAGAGAGAAGCAAGAAGGGGCGGCAGGGGCAGCGGGGTTTGCGGGGTGCGTAGAGGGGGAGCGCGAGCGAGCAGTGGACGCGCGCAGCGGAGGGCAGCGAAGGGGCGCCGGGTGGGCGCAGGTGCGGGCGTGGACGCAGGTGGTCGCTGGTCCTTGGTGGCGCGGCCGCGCTTCCAATTACGCCCTCAACGACAGGCGGGGGGAGACGTGAAGGCGGAAAGGGACTTGTGAAAATGGGCGGGCGTGTCGATGAGGCGCTGGGCGCGGAAAGCGTGTGGCCGAGAGCGTGGATCGGGGGGGGGAGAACGAGGCAATGCGAAGTGGAGACGGGCTCAACACAGGGAATAGGAGCAGAAGACGAAAGGCTAGGAAAGCGAAGCAGGGTGTCCAAGAGAGAGAGAGAGAGAGAGAGAGAGAGAGAGAGAGAGAGAGAGAGAGAGAGAGAGAGAGAGGAGGGATGAGGCAGGGAAGAAGGACAGGGCGGGGCAGATGGAGTTTGGGTGGTGTGACGTGAGGAGTGTGTTGACGAGGGGCAGATAAGGAATGGTGAAAACTGAAAGAAAGTAGAGAAGTGGCAGTGTGGTGGAAGAGGGGGTGGCGCGGAAGAAAAATATTGAGGCGATTAGTGTGGGGAAAGGAAATGAGATAGAGGAAAGGCCGTGCAGAGAAGATGAAGCGGGGGAAGATAGATTAATTTGTGATCTCGGGCCCTGCTAAGGTCATTAGTCCCGCAAGTGTGGCGCACGTTTTTGAGTGAGAGGTGGCAGTGATCTTCTCCCGATGGATGGCGAGATCCAGCGCCAACTTACCCGTCGGCTTGCGGAGATTTTCCCTAACCAGGTATCTCCCACTAGCTGGGAAGTGCCATAGCCGGGATATGCTCAAATCTGACGGCATGTGTGGTGGTGTAATACATTTAAGTGTATGCATATGTATAGGGCAAGGAAGGGGATGAAAAGATCAAAAGGTCCGCAACCCGTTTGATAGGGTACTTCATCGGCATTCGCCTGAGGTGAATCGGAGAAAATACGGAAAACTACTGATCAGAGCAGCCGGTCTTTACAATTCTCTTCCACTCACTGGCTGAATTCGACCTACCTATGTAGTGTCGAAAATCCTGTCACCGTCGGTACTCGAACCGTAGAACCTCCCGATCAGAGGCACTAATGTCACCAGAGTTTTTACTGAGCCGTGAGGATTGAGATAGTAGGGTGAGGGATGAAAGTGAGGAATGAAACAAAGAGAGAAAAGCAGAGAGACCAAGAGCTAGGGAGAAAGATAGATAAGCGGTGCAGGATAAGATGGGTCGAGTAGGTCGTGGAGAACCTACCCGGTCGATGGCGATGAGTGGCACAGGGGCCATAGAGAGGAGGGCGAGACGAGTCGGTCAGGACCCCGGGTGAGGGGAGCGTTCGCAGGTTTGGGTGCAAAGGTCGTTTTCGCCGCTCTTGACCCCGGCGCACCCCTCTCTCCCCGACCCTTGTCCTGAGCCCCGCTGCCTCGAGCTGGTTTCCATTCTCCTCAGTGCGGCGTTTAGGCGCCGCCCACAGCAGCGCAGCGGTGCTGGAGCGTCAAGAGCGCGTTGCTGCCCCGCCCCGCTCCATTCCCCAACTGCGAATCAGATGGGCCGCAGGTACAAGGGGGTGTAGTTATAAGTGACTTTGTGTGTGTAATGTAACTGAGTATTCTGTTATATTCTGAAGTGAATACCGAGGTTTATTTCTCACCAATTCATGAAGTAAATAATTACTGAGCTGTGTTATTGTTCATTTGTCTCTTTTGATAAGAACCCTAATACTTCCAAAACGATACCAGGTCTAATTTTTCAAAGTGAAATCAATAAAAACAGATCTTACGATCAGTAAAAACTGATCCTACAATCAGCAAATTGTTTGCGATACAGAACTTACGAACAATTTAATATGCTAAGGAAGTGGAGAAAGTATCGTAATTAAATAAATTAAATTCAATAATCATCAGCTTCTCAACTTGTTTGTGTTTAGACAACGAAAATGGGCCATTCATTGTCAACATTAATGTTACAAGGGTGGATATG
Organism: Teleogryllus occipitalis; assembly: GCA_011170035.1. Classification (NCBI taxonomy): domain Eukaryota; kingdom Metazoa; phylum Arthropoda; class Insecta; order Orthoptera; family Gryllidae; genus Teleogryllus; species Teleogryllus occipitalis. The sequence continues at coordinate 61,574 of BLKR01009843.1, read as the reverse complement.
CTTTGTTACGTAAAGGGATACTTTCAGAGTGATTTTAATGATATAGCGTTAAAGCACACTAGTGTAACTATGGAACTATATTCCGTAAGAACACAATTAGGGCCACATTAAATTTTCTTCACTAATTCCAATTGCGCATTCCCAATTTCATCGTTAAAAGCTAAGTGCAATTAGGGCGGGAAGCTTTTAGCAACCCTACATGTGTAACATTTCATGGCATGTTGCCTTTCTAAACAATTACATTTCAAGCAATTTAACAGCGGTTAAGTGACCGTTTATGAGGGGTAATACATAATTTAAAATATATTTCTATCAAGAATGATTCATAATTCTCTTATTACCACAGTGCTGGAGGAATGAGTGATTTAAGAGATTCTCCGCCTGTGAGCTTCTTTATTCCAATCTAGTCTGAATTGATTGATTGATTTTTTCGTGTTTCCGGGCGCGTCAACTGCTTTGGTCATTAGTCCCGTTAGTGTAGTGCATGTTTTTTCTCGGGAGATGGCGGTGATCTTCCCCCGCTGGATGGCGAGCTCCGGCGCCGACCTACCGTCGGCTTGTGGGGATTTCCCCTAACCAGGACTCTACCACCAGCGGGGCACCGTCCCAGCCGAGACAAGTTCTAAGCTCCCGACCGGACTCTCGGAATATGTGGTAGTGTAGTGCATGCTAGTGTAAGTGTGTCTTCGTCTAAGGACACACCTTGTGCACACACTTTGACCTTATTTCAAAATCTATATTTAAGGAACATATTTTATTAAGAGAAAAATCTCTATCTTTAATATTTTAGTTGTGAGAAGACGCCGAAAAAATTAAATGTTTGCAATTTTTGAAAATTTAGGGTTTTTAACAAACATGAGACCTGCAGCAATCTCTTAATCGTCCTTTACACTATACAATAACTATGTTTATTCAGATACGGTGGCGCAATTTTTTTGAAAATTTTGAAAATGTTCCATCGTGTAAAGTACCCCCAAATTTAAAATTTTGGTTTTAAATTCAAGGCGCCGTGACATCAGCCAGATCGACTGGGCAATATCAATTTTGAAGCAAATCGACCGAACGGTTTAGCCGCTAGCGTCATTCACATACAGGCAGAGACAGGCGCACAGACGGATGGATGGGCAGACGTTTTGCCGTCATTCGATTTTTCTGTATCAAGGGCTCACAAAACATGGATTCTAGCCACAACTCTTGTTAGAAGATTCTTTTTTTAACTTTAGCAACTGGATTTATCAACCATTTTATTAACCTGGTTCGTGTAATACGAGTTTTTCTGACGAAAAGCGGTAGCGAGAAAGTAGAAACAAAGTACACCTGGAAAAGAATAGAATTGACATTTGTGATGTCTTTTGATTTTATATTTTTAACAGTCGCATTCCAATGACATTCCGGTACCGGGTACACCAATATAACCCGCGTGAAGACAGATGACAGATCGCACAGAAGAAGAGCTGTTAAAAAATTGACGACAGAAAATATTGCATATCCATGAATACACATACGTTTTCTATTTACCGAGATTTTCACACACACATTGTTTTGGTCTATAACAGAATATGATTCTATCAACCTTAGCTGAGTGATATTTTAAAATGTATTTGAAACTTTTATATAAACGGACTTATGTCAGATACCTAAGAGATGGAGAAGGTACTACATTGAATACTTACAATTGATAGTCCTAAACAATCATTTTAACGATCACAAAACACGTCATTTTCTAAGTAAGACCATCTGCTCTTCCATTTCTGGCTAAATTTACAAGTTGCTCGTGATGCCATTTTGTCGTTTCCATTGTCGCGAATTTTAAACAACACAAATTTCATAGCTCTTTTATTAATAAAGGAGAGCTGCGATTTGTTCAATATATACTGACCTCCATTCCTACATTTTTGCTCTTTTTTGGTGCTTCTCTTGTTAAAAGCCGTTCAATGTAGCTTCACCATGCGCACGTTTTGTTGAACGTTTCTTTGCCTGTAGTGGTAGTAGAGTTTAGAGAGAGTTTCTATTTTGTTAACAATACAGAAAAATCAAGTCTTTTCGTTTATTTACCGTTAAAAATAAGTTTTCTATAATTTGGCAACGAAAATATCTAGTTTTTGAAATGTTAATCTCTCGCTTTTTAAAATTTGTTATTATTATTATTATTATTATTATTATTATTATTATTATTAATCTTTCAACTATTAATAGTTAAGTTGTTGGGAAGGGATTCTGAAACTCAAGAAAGCGTGCGCAGATGATTTTCTCTCCCATACGTCACATACAGTTTTTGACTGTTTTTGACAAAATAAATAAAATAAATGGGAGCCTATTAGTTCGCTTCCGAATGGGTCTCTTTAGTTCAGTTCATCTCGTATCAAAACCCAGCGAGAAAAAAAGTAACTCGCAGATTTGAAATCAGTGTTACAAAATGAAAATATTAATTTGTTAAAGTTGTGTGAACTTGGAAAGAAACAATTTAGCGATGTAAGGTCGGTTACCACGCAAGTTTGTGAGGTGGGACTGAGGCGAGTTCGCGAATGGATGGCCGCCAGAATGTAGGCTGGGAATATTAGCGTGACATTCTCGTTTTAAACTTCCAAAAAGTAGGTACTACAGAATATTGGAAGTTGACGAAATTTTGGGGAAGGAATTCGAGAAATGAATCGTTGGTTTTATAGTAAGAAACAAGATATCCGCGGAAGAGGAGAAAATAATATTTGCCGATTGATTCTGGTTACAATACTCCAGGAATAATATACTTACCAATTACAGTAATAATAATTATTTAAATTACCTCAAGAGAGAGGCCAACAGACAGTGATGTTTGGTGAGTGACAATACAGCTGCAGGTGAATATTATTGGCGTTCAAACGACCGTAATTCACGAACGCTTGACGTGAACATTGAACATTCAGTAGATTCTTAACATTCAGGACACACAAATTAAACTTCATCACCTGTTTCATCATGTTCCTTAAAATCATCGCAGGTTATCACATGTTACCATTCACAACGACGCGAGAATAAACATCTGGAAGGCGCTGAAAGTCTCGTCTGCAGAAGAATCCGTTTACAGCGCCCATCACTGCGAGAGGCGGGCGTCTGCCTGCGCGGAGACGAGGAGGAGAGAAAGAAAGAGCTGTAATTCCCTGTAACTCCGCTCGCACACAGCGTAAGTCCCTCGTCTACGCTTAATGGGGTTAATATCCGCGCGGTGCCGAAAAAAACGCGAGGCATGACTGCGACGCCGAGGTTTCATGCGTGGCGTTCTCAGAGTTCTTGCTTGAATGTGAAAAACGTTGTGGGTGTGAATGTGGGCATTGAAATGAAGTTACAATGAAACTTGTGTACAGCAGCAGCAAAGCTACTATTGAACCCAAAATGGTTTTCCAAAAGGTCGCAGGTACATTACTCAATAACGACAAATAAAATACTCTCATACAACGCACCAGAATGAATTAAATATTTTTACAATAAATCTCTTTGCAGGTACTGAAATATAATAGCACTGTAAATAGTACACATACATATTGCAACATTTCGGAGAATGATGTAGGATTGGAACTATAAAACAGGAAGCGAAGTGCAAGTCACTGGAGAATAAGGAATATTTTAAATGACTAACCCGATGATGTAAGGCGAAAGGAGAGTAAGAAGATGAATTATAATTCTGCCAGATAATAAAATAGTTGCGCTCAAGGACACGTGGTAAAGGGTCAGTAACTGGACCGCGATTCAGAGCCTAAAAACGCGTTTTGCAATGCACTAGCAATTTTGTATATACTTGGGATTCAAGAGAATGCCCATAGAATTAAAAAATAAAAAGCAAGCGCGTAAATTAAAAGTTTGTTTTCAATTTTAATTGATACTTTAAATATGTAGTTGGAAATATTATGAGACTATTTTCAGCTTTCTATAAGCATTTTTTAAGTTTATCTCTTGTTTTATCTTATTTTACTCCGAAATCATCCGTAGTCAAACGAGCAGAATGTTGACTTCTATGTAAAACTAAATTGACTCTCTAATATTCTATGTAATTTTATCTAAATGTTTGGAGGTTTTAGAATGATTACAGTCACACAGTACCGGGAGTACACCAATGCAGAAACTCAGAGTTAAAGGGGCTGGGGCCGTTTGAGTGGATTCCATTATGTATATATTTTCATTTTTAGAACAACGATTTACAAATTGCGGAATTATTGTGGAATTAGGCAATTTTTTTATTTTGATGCAGGCTTTACTTGATCAAAATCACACAGCGCACTACCCCGGTATGAAATCATTAAATGTTCAAAAAATGTTAAAACATCAACAACAAGACATTTAACAAATTTCGTTTATCTCGAAATGCAGAATACAATGGTGTATTTGTTACACCCGAAAGGACGCTCATGTACATTAATATATATTAGTTACTACGTAAAATTACTCGACTATATTCAGAGATTTATTTATCACAATCTCATGCTAGACAGGAATACGTTCTACTACGCATAAAATGGAAGCAATTTGAAGGGCGTAATGGCTAGAGCGTTCTGGACCAAAAGAGTGTACATTTCATATAAATATACATACGAGTAAATAGAAGCAATTTTATTTACATCCCCGTCGCACACACCTGCACTGCATATCTGCCGGCCAGCCTCTGCTCTGCCTGTCGCGTCCCTCCCGTTGACCCCGGCCGGCCCCGCATCGCCCCGCCCCTGCTCGCTCCGAGCGCCCAGCCCCACCCCAATCACGCCCCGAGCGCCCGCATCACAAAAGGGGTGAACACTACCAGTTATAATTATATACACAGGACGTATGTGCATATACAGCCACTATATAGTTGAAGTACTTCTGCCCGCCATATTTTCAGTGGCAAAGTGTATTACCGGCTATTGCGGTTCTTAATTATCATTACGTCTTCGGCAACTTTGGGGCACTGTTAGCAGGCGTGCGGCTTTAAAATTCCTTCATCTTTATCTGCATCTAATTTCACGAATAGAATCGGATTGTAATTACATTATAATATCAATATAAAATGGATATACTGCGTATGTCCTGTAATGGTTATGTACAAGAAAGGGTAATTAACTTTAATTTTGCATATTTCAAAATTTAATTATAGATTCGACTGTTGCAGAAATTAATTCAGTCAAATTCAAAATTGAAAGTCTTTTGACCCTGATAAACGTTACGAATAATAATACATTAAAATGAAGAAATGGTTATTATAAATTTGTTAAAAGTATTGTTTATTTTCAAATCAGTGTTTTAGAGGCAGTGGATTGATATCAAATTATAGTTAACCACATTTCCATAGACATATTAATCTAATTTAATTTTTAATAATGCGTATTAATAATTAGAACTGTGCGACTGAAAACTTAAAAATATTCCAAAATGAAATATTGCTAAGAATGAAACAGAGAAATTTAATTTGGATTCCAAATCAGCAAACAATTTTAATTCTTTAAATTAACTTGGACTGCACTTAACATATTTTAAATATTAAAAGTTTTTCGGATGGCTCATGATCAGCATGCTGACTTTTCATGGTGATATTTCAGGTTCGATTCCCAGAGGAGCAAACATAGAACTGCAACTTCCCATTACAATTGCCTCATGTTCTATAGTTGTGTGACAAAAGCTCAGGTATTCAATTATGCTATGCAAGAATGCTAGGAACAGTAAAGGGAAATTGTCATTTTTGCCACATAGCTCCCTTAATCCAAGACGTGCATGATAAATAAAAACAGGACTCAGACCTGGAAACACGATTAGCTGGCAATTAATTGATGCAGCATGATTAATCTTATCCTAAAATGCCAAATATACAGGGTCATTTAGTCTTCGTTCCTCGTACAGGACCCGGTGATAGAGTACACTAGGCTATTCATAAGTGCAAAAGGAAATAGCGTAAACTCTATTCAAAATTTTGAAAAAGAAAATGTTCAGGTCATTGATCATATTTTGCAAAAAATGTAGCCCAAATACTGCATTAAATATTTTTCTCAGTTACTATTATTACCTTTTCTAACTAATATGAAAGGAGAGAGAAAAAACTTATTTAAGTGTTATTTATGATAGTTTTTCATGTTTGCTAAACAGAAAAAAATCGCTTTTTTACCTCATGTAACAAGGGCTCTAAAATTGTTCAACATGGCCTCCTCTTGCGTGAACGTAAGATAGGAATCTGCGCCGCACTGCCTCTATGACGCGCATAACTTTGCCGGGTTGTACCTTTATTTCTGCCGCTAAGCTTTCAATGCGTAGATAAGCATTCAAAAGATCATTTCCATCCTCGTCTTCAGTAGCATAAACGCGATTTTTCATTAACCCAGCTGCAAACGCTTTGGGAGTACCCGACTCATAAAACTCAGATACTTAACGACTCTTAAGCGCTCCGATAAAAAATGAGGACTGAGAATAAATTCATCCTCAATGCCAATCGACAATTTACAGTAAATCGCTTTTGATGAGTTACGTGCAACACTTGCTTTAGCCCGTGTTACGCGAGCACAAGTGCATTGTCCAAAGTTTATTACTAATTATTTACAAAATTAAACGACGAAGAGTATCCAATTTTGGCAAGTTCAGTCTATACATTACATATGGGATAAGGTCCCGGCGTATTAGCAAGGAGGACTTAATCATCCTGTATACATTTATCGCTCTTCTAAATGCACCTCAGTCGAATGGAAATTTCGCATATGATCGGGTGTTACTCACAGGAAACATGGTATTATCTTTTGAAATTGCTTCCAATACGACGGGCTTCAAAAATGAGTATCTAACTCGATGACGATAATTTCCTTTTTATATTAATTTTTATAGCGTACACAGACATACATTGCGTAGACTTGCGAAGCAAAAATAAAAATTATTTACTCAAAAGTCCTGAGGGGAAGCGCCGCGCTAAGCCAATGTATGTTCATTAGCTGTGCGACCAGCTTCCGTATCTCAGGGTATCAGTTGAAGTCACTGCAATGCCTCTTATCGGGAGGTTCTAGGGTTCGAATTCCGTCAAAGGATTTTCGACGCTAGCATTATACATAGGTGAAATCGCTATCTCGAGGAGAATTCTAGCAACCGGCAGCTCTGAGCGGTAGTTCTTCGTGGATTCTCCGATCAATACCAGGCGAATGCCGCAGCACTACTCCAACGAACAGGCCACGGACCTCGCACGATCTTATCTTCTCTTTCCTTGTCCCATCCTCCCTCCTTACACTCTCTTACACTTCCATGCACTTCACTACCACACATTTCGGAGACCGGTCGGGAGGTTAGAACTTATCACGGCGGGGGGTGGTACTTCGCAGATGGGAGATACCTGGTTGGGGAAACCCGCAAGCGTATGGGTGGGTCCGCACCGGATCTCGCTACCCAGCGGGAAAAGATCGCCGCCATCTCACCGGTAAAAACCTGTACATCACTTCCTGGACTAATGAATGGGTCCGATATCACTAATCAAATCAATCAGTGAGTGGCTGTGCGCTTCGCAGGGCCGCTGCCTTCTCGCGCCGCCTCGTCCGCGGCCTCCCTCGCGCGCGTGCGTTCGCAAGCGCAATCGAGTTGCGCCGCGTCGAGCGCTCGAAGTTCGATTTCCCGCGACGCAACGAAGTTACACGCCACCGCCGCCGCCGCCGCCGCCGCCGCCGCCACCGCCGCCGTCGCCGCCGCCGCCGCCGCCGCCGCCGCCGCCGCCGCCACCGCCGCCACCGCCGCCACCGCCGCCACCGCCGCCACCGCCGCTCTTTCGCCCTCCACGCGCCCCGCTGCCGCTGCTGACGCGCGCCGGGAGACCGCTTCCGCCGCAAATTTAAGTTGTCGGCACAACCTTCCACGCCGCCACAAATAGCGCTCGGTGAGGGACGTCAGTTCGAATATCGAGTAGGACATGGATGGATGGTTGGATTATTTGGTTTCCCGTTGCGTGAACTGTTATAGTCATTACTTCAGAAAGTCCATTAATTCGCCGGAAGTGGTTTTGATTGATTGATTTTTTCGTGTTTCCGGGCGCGTCAACTGCTTTCGTCATTAGTCCCGTTAGTGTAGTGCATGTTTTTTCCCGGGAGATGACGATCTTCCACCTCTGGATGGCGAGATCCGGCGCCGAACTACCGTCGGCTAGTGGGGTTTCCCCCTAACCAGGACTCTCCCACCAGCGGGGCACCGCCCCAGTCGGGATAAGCTCTAAGCTCCCGACCGGTCTCCCGGAATATGTGGTAGTGTAGAGCATGTTTGTGAAAGTGTGTGTGCAAGGAGTGAGGATAGGACAAAGAAGAGAAAGGACAGATCGCGCGCCGTCCGTGGCCCGTTTTGGTAGGATACTGCTCCGGCATTCGCCTGGTGTTGATCTGAGAAACTACCGAAAACTACCGATCAGAGCAGCCGGCCGCTAGAACCGCAAGTGGCTTGATTGATTGATTGATTTATTGATTGGTGATTCTGGGCGCGACAACGGCTAAGGTCATTTGTCCCCTAAATGTAGTTCATGTTTTATCGTGGGAGGTGGCTCCCCCATCGTATTGCGAGATCCGACGTCGACCTTCACGTCGTCTGGTGGGAATTTTCCCTACCAGTTATCTCCCACCCGTGAAGCACTGCCCCAGCTGGGACAAACCCTATTCTCCCCACTGACCTCCCGATATTTGTAGTAATGTAGTTTATTTAAGTTTTGAGGATAAGACAAGGAAGAGGAAGGAAAGAATGCGCGCGGTCCATGGCCCGTTTGTTAGGGCACTGTTTTTGTATTTGCCTGGTAATGATCGAAGAACCCACGGAAAACTACCGATCAAAACAGCTGGCTGCAAGAATTTTCTTCCAAAGAGCAGCTGAACGCGACCCAGCTAGTATCAAGCTAATGTCGCAAATCCTGCCACCGTCGGAACTCGAAGGCTAGAACTCCCGGTCGGGAGCGCTGTAGTGTCATCAATTGATTCCCTGACCACCTCACCCTCTCTGCAGGTGGTGGTGTACCACCCTCCCTGAAACATATTTGGCACCAATCTAGACGTCAGCTAATGGGGTTCTCCCTCCAGATATGTCAGCGCGTTACTGCCAATGCTGGGACAGGTCTGAGCAACTTGCCTCACGACATGTGTGGTTGTGTAGTGCATGTAAATGTTTGTGTGTGTAAGGGGAGAGGTAGGGTAAGGATGGAGAAGGAAAAATCATGACCCTGTCAGGGTTCTGCTCTAGCATTAGCCTGGAATAGTTCTGAGAAAAATTGCTTCCGATCAAATAGAGTCGCTAGAATTTTCCACCAGCGAGCGGTTGAATTCGACCTGACCATGCAGCTAGCAACCAAAACCCACCACAATCAGAATTCGAACAGTTGTTGTTGAGAGCCACTGCAGGCGGTGGGTGTATTGACTGATTTTATTGCGGTTTTACAGCGGCTTAACTGCTTTGGTCTTTGACACGACTTGAACGACCAAGCGTAGTATTTCTCTCACGTAAACCTGCCGTCGGACGATTCTATACTTTAGATCTGAAAGTCGAAATATTTATCGTATCTTATTTGCTTTCTTTAAATAGCCTACCTTGTAAGCTAGTCGTCGGTCAGATGTGTACTTTTACCCATCAGAATTTGAATTTACCTTTTGTGTGACATCACAAATCATGTTCATACTCCATAGAGTGTGTCGTATCGGTGACATTGCGGATCAATTGGAAAGGATTGTACTGTCGGTGCACAAGAAACGTGGCAAACAATTTTATCGTCAGCGGAACTCTTAATTCCGAGCCTTAAGACAAAATTTTTGTGTATCTCTATGCATTTGTATTCTGTCTTTTCATCTATCTTCATGAAAATATTTCTATTGGAAATATAATTTATGAAGGGATAGGGGCAATAACGACATATGTCACACGCGAAAAATGAAGTGTGTGTGTGTGTGTGTGTATATATATGTATATATATGTATATATATGTATATATATGTATATATCGAAAATAGAGGCATTAACATTTACAACTTGCGGAGAATTTTCTACGGGTGGCGTAACTTATCTCGTTGGCATTACTGCCTCAAGCCCTTCTTATATTTCTTCACTTCTTCGTCACTTTCTTCACATGTGTAGAACAAACGATACGTTGCGCGAAACTACAGCCATCGTGTTCCCGCAATTCAGCATGATAAATGAAGCGCGGCTACCTATGGGTCCCCGAGCGCTGCGGCGGGCATTCGCTGCCTCGCGACCCCCTCGCGTCCACTTGCGCCCACGCGAGTCGCCGGGGACGAGGGCTGCGCAGGTCGATGGGTCGAACGTCGACGCGCCGTTAGCACCTCGCGTTCGCCACGAACAGGGAGGAGCTGCTGCCTCGAAAAGGGACAAAACGCATAGGTAAAACTTGCGTTTAATCTATATTTAAAAATAAGGTATTCTGCCATGGCTTCGTTTAGAATATAGTATTATTTTTCCTTTAAATGAAGGAATTGATCCCAGATGTGTTATCATATATTGTTTGTGTTGATTCACCAACATTTATGGTGTAAAAATTAATTAATAATAGTAGTACGTTTATCAATAGTCATTGTTTTTCCCAAAGTGGCTGCTTTATGGTGGCGTTGCTTGATGCTTTATTTTGATTGTTGAGATTTATTTACAATTCGTCAAGGTTTTGTTTCAGTGTAATAATTGAATTTTAGTGACACATGATGACACATCAAAAACGTTAAATAATAACCGTCAGTATAATAGTGCTCTTCTTTTGTGTAATTTGTATATTACATTGTCACCTGGTCAGGGAGGCAAAATTTTGGAACTCCACATCACAGAATATCTTCGTTGTACCCGGAAGTTCCAAACAATGCAACGTCATTGTCTGACACAGTATTTTACATTTATTCAATCTCACCGTCACATTTTGACGGGTTCTCACTAGTTAGTTATTTAAATAAATAATATTTGTTTTACAATATGAGTTGGCATTCATTGAAATTGTTAAGAAATTAAGATAATTTAAAAAATGTGAATATTTCGAGAGCGTATTGCACAGGAGGCCGTGAATAAGCATTCAGGTAGTTTCCCGGGATCATATAACCTACTACTCGTGCAACTTTTCTTGAACGATGACCTTGCTACCCCCTCCCTTGAGCAATAAACAGTTGAAGGTAAGAGCTCGCAGCGAGCACTCATGACAACATTCCAAGCATTAAAACTTCGTTGGCGCAAAACATAAGCCAGTCAAAGCTAGTTGCTTTCATAGTCGTGAACTTCTGTCCAGCTTTACTACCATTACCTAAAAAAAATGGCTGAGATAGGCCCAGGTCCTTCAAGGGACGCACCTAAAACTTCTATCTAGCATCCTTGCTGTGGCTTTCTCAGAGCGATGACCTGGAGCATACGTAGCGGGTTTGACATTGATTTTTCAGAGGTTGGCATTACTTGAAATACTCTAGTGGCCGACTTTGTAACTAATACCCCCACTCCGCCTACATTTCTTCAATTCATCGTTCAAGAAAAGTTGCGAGAGTAGTAGGATTAATAGCTATTAATAGTTCTAAAACGTTTTCCTGCAACTACAATTATGAAGATAAACAGTTTTTCTTAATGAAATGTGTTCATGAAAATCGTATCTAAAAATAATGCCATGTTCAATTTAAAAAAAAAGTAAGTATAAAAAAGTTAGTTTTAAGTAAGTATTCTGAGCGAAATCTTATGTCATACAGGCAATTTTTATTTTCTTTAAACCTTTTTCTCTTAAATACCGCACAAATATTTATATTTGTGCGGTATTTATAATATCCAAATATTAAATTTGGATCTTAGGGAGCGTAAAGGACACATCAGAGAATGGTACAGGTCTCATGTTTGTTGAAATGCCTGATTTTTCGAAAAAAAAAATTAAATTTTTTCGGCATCTTCCTACAACTACAATTGGTACAGTTACATAGAACGTGAATACACTGAATTCAATGGCATAGAATTGTTTCTATTTAAACATTTGAATTCAAAACTACTTTTTTCAGTTTCGTTTGTTTTTTAATTTTTCAAATGGAAGTTGAAGTGTAAAACAGAAATTGTCATATCATAACATTACATAGCCATTAACTATACCACGAGAAAGTACGTGCTGTTGTAGAATCACTAGTTTCTTCATAAAAACCGTTAGCGACTTAAATATATACATAGTTTGCCATACGCATAAGAATCGAATGATTACTGGTTTTGTGCATCTGTGAGGTAGTGAAAGGTATATCCAATAGCATCAGTTAACAAAAACCTATTTTTGTCATGGGTAATACCACAAATGCTTTGGCATTTCTCGATAAATCCTTGACCCGCATAACAGGAAGAGAATGTGGCTAAGAATTTCCAAAGCGCGTGTGGTATTTATTGCGGGCATTTCACGAATAAATTATCGCAGATATGTGCCGAAAAGCGGTTGGAATTAGTTGAGAAATAAACAAATTTTCTCGTGAATGATAAACTAGCACAAGGGCAAAATATTATTTATATTTTATTATTGATTAAATTTCTCAATAGTTCTCTTAAATACAAGCCAAATACCACGAAATAATGTACAACCTGCAAATCACATGTCATTCGAGATGTACAATGTAGTACAATATGTACGACGTGGTGAAAATTCCAAGGTCAGTATACCTGGAGTATCAAGCGGAGTATTGCTGTGTATGTTTTCTGGGACAAACAAGATGATGCCTTATGTTGTTTGGACGCAACCACAGTCACATGTGCTTTGTGTGCGTTACGTCACCGCATGATTATATTATGGAATTAGCAGACGTTGACGTTGGGCTGGGCCACGCATCCTTCGCTGTCTTGTCCTGTCAGAATGGTGCCACATTAGTGAGTAATTTTCTACTCTTCCACCGAAGGAAAGCGGAAACTGCGTGACCCAAACAATTTGTGAACGAAACACGCGAAAAGCTTCACGGGAGCTACATGATGTAGGACCTTGAAATAAATCCCCTTAAGATCGAGGGGATCTACTATTGTGCCTAGAATTAGATTTACATAAAATAAGAAAAAGTGCGATGCGCCTTGTGGTATCTGTCGAGTTTCCTTCAACATTACGAGCAACTTGTTCTTCATGCTCAATGTTTCGAATCTCACGTGGTCTCTCAGCATCTACAATACACCTCCTAAATGAACTATTTTCTCTCAAGCGATGAACTCTAGAGAATGTTCGTGAACAAAGTAACTGTCTGTCGGAGTATCTTTCTGAATAAATCTCATGTGTTCGAAAGCTCACGAATTCCCATTTACAAGGTCATAAATGAATATATTTAATTTTGTCTTTTTTATTTTTAAACAATAAAACAAACGAAAACAATAAAACAATCAGTGAACATTAATTCAGTTAATTAGTAGTGGCAATGATAAGACGAATTCTTTATTAACTTTCTAACAATCGATTTTCAGACTCGCGTTCATAAAAATCTTTTTTACTGATTTGCGGCTGGGAATGTGTTCTCGAAGTATTTGAAACCAATGAATTTACTCCCAGGATAACTCTTGTTTAGCAAAGTTACTGGTACTCATTATGACATCCACTCATGTTCAAAGGGGAAGGTATTAATACGAATAGTGTTCAATTAATTGTTCAATTTTATGGGTTCAAGAGGCCCCAATGTAAAGACGCAAAAATTATATTCTCTGAACATTTTCACATATCTTCATCTAGTTGTTTACAACGTAGTTTTCTATTGCTTAATTTGCACTCAATATTTCGTTTTGAATACAACACTATATCCTTTTGAATAATTCAAGTTTTATTCTGCTCCTCGTGTCTGACAGTCACCTTGGAATATTCCGCGAAATAGCAGTTTTCCTTCTACCCAAAGGATTGTATTCACGTTCTGAAATATTTGCAAGTCGGCCTGATTCTGTTACGTGACCTCAAGTTGCACCTACTTGTATCTTCTCTCGACTCGCATTACATAACCGACTTTGTTGAAAGAATGACTCTCGCGCAACCAGAAACCAAAGCAAAGATTGTACGTCTTTTCTGAAGACACGTACTTCTCTTCCGCAATACCAATGCCTCACGATGCCTGCATAAAGAAGATTGTCTCGACTCACCTTGTCCGCCCGCTGCGAGGAAAAACAATCATTATTCCTCTATTTTACTGATCGTTATACTTCAGTGTATGCTTTGCCTCTTTTGCCTTCCTCCATACTACAAGCGAGCTCACATCATTTCAATTGTTCTCCTCTAATCACAACTGCCAATGGTATTTATTCCTTTATTAATATATCTAATTCCTCGCCATTTCTTTTCGATTCTTATTCACTGTAGTTTTCAATTAGTAACTTGCTAATACAAATGAAAATTTTACTTTTCTAAGAAAGATATGGAGTTAGTAAATTCAGCATCTGTTACCTTTCGAAGGTGTGTCACTACTAGTCACGTTTACTTAATATTTCTTAATCTCGATCAGGTTTTTCGTCCAGTTTCTCTGATCCATTGAGAAAATGCTGAGATGGCCCCTTGTTTTGCTTCTGGACATAAATGTAACTTCATTATCTGTGCACCTCTTCTAGAATTCAGTGGGAAATATAGGTATTCAAATTATCGTTTACATGTTGTCGCGGCAGGAAGTATTATTCCTTGACGAAGGACATCATGGATAAGAGCCCAAAATTTATGGCTTATTTATCCTTGAAAATATATTTTATTACATGGAAGCGGTTTTTTTCATTCATTAAAAATTCAAGTAGTATATGACTTAGTGTAGGGATCACAGAATTTTGAAAATGTGCACACAATTCACTTCTCCCCATAGCACGTCATACGCAGTTTTAACTGTTTTTGACATAAAATAAAAATAAAAAAATCACAGTTTTGATATCATGGCACTATTATCCGTTCACCCTAAGAAAAAACCTGATGTAAACAAACTGAAGAAATCTGTACGCCGCGCTACGCTTCTGGTTAGCTTCTGATCTAGGGCACTACTTTCGATGACGCGAGTATTGAAGGGTTTTCCTGAGAATGAGCCAAAGTGCTAGCAAGTGCTGGCAACATAACTGAAAGTTCTTGCTAATTGTAAATGGTTGTGTAAATGGCTATGATCTTGATACTTGTAAAGTATGTTAACTTGTAAGTGGCTTCGGCGCTTCATTTTGTGAAGTCCTCTTCCGACAAAAATATAGTGCGCCACGAGAAATAATTGAAATTAAGAAGTGCAGTGTTATGTGCTCTTCTGTAAAAATTCTTCTTTTCTATAAACATTACACTGAATTTACTTTTTGTGTGATAAATATTATAATTATTTTAAAACCGTAACTTGAATGCGAGATGTATATTGGTGCACGTGTTCCCGGCTATTGTGCTTTTGTGTGACGAACTGTGATTTCTATTTACATTCGTGGCAGTTTTCTTTTACTGATTGTGAGAGCATGTTAAGAGATTTTCCACATACGTAATTAAATTTAAATATTTCCCGGACTCGCGTACGTGCATATACCTCAGCGAAACTCTGAGGCTTGTGCATAGGGATGTTTTCACAGGAGCCATAACCTAACACTTTACGAAGAGGCGTGGCTGCACAGCTGTCGCGGCGGAGGGATATTTCTCTGAATTACATGTGATGTTCACTTGTTTAGCGAACTGTCAATTTTGGTTCTTTCTTATGAAAATCCTTCTATAGCATTCCCCGCCAATTCAAATGGAATAAGAGCTGTCATGCAAATGTCATGTTCATGCAAGTACTTTACTTACGATCAGTCTGCTTCAGGAAGTGGTTTTCAATAACCGAATGTTGTCAATTATTTGTATAAATTGGTTCGCCTTAAATTAGGAAGTTCTTAATCACAATTCAAAAGTTTCAACAATTTCACAAGCGTTCGTGTTTCATTTCTACACTTTCAGCGTTTGGATGCAAGGATTGCACTTTCGATCGAACAGCACTGACAACAAAGTCATCGTATTCTTCACACAGGTTTCTTCCCCTTTCTTTTCTTCTCTGACCGGTAGCGGTAGCTCAGTGCATCAACTGATGTCTCTGCAGCGCCTCTAACCGGGAGGTCCTAGATTCGAGTCCTGACGGCGGCAGGATTTTCGACACTAGCTGTTCAGCTAGGTCGAATTCAACCATCTGTCTGGAAGAGAATTCTAGCGGCTTGCTGCTCTGATCGGTAGTTTTCCGTGGTTTCTCCGTTCAACACCAGGCGAATGCCGGAGCAGTACCCTACCAAACGGGCCACGGACCGCGCGCGATCTGTCCTTCCTCTTCCTTGTCTTATCCTCTCCCCTTACACACACACACTAACATGCACTACACCACCACATATTCCGGGTGACCGGTCGGGAAGTTAGAGCTTGTCTCGACTGGGGCGGTGCCCCGCTGGTGGGAGAGTCCTGGTTAGGGGGAAGCCCCACTAGCCGACGGTAGGTCGGCGCCGGAATCACGCCATCCAGCGGGGGAAGATCACCGCCATTTCCCTAGAAAAAAACATGCACTACACTAACGGGACTAATGACCGAAGTAGTTGACGCGCCCGGAAACACGAAAAAATCAATCAAGCAAGCAATTTTCTTCTCTGATGTTTGTAGTTGTCCCTTGTCAGTGAGCTCTTTGGGGAGATTTAATACGCTGGATATGGATTTTCCAGTCAACTATGCGTTTTGCTTCACCGATAACGACGGGTTCCTATGCATAACGAATTGAAAACGTTCAAAACGATGCTCTTTTCGCTTCTCCGAAGAAATTTTCCATACTTCTGTTTAATTTCTGAAGGGCTGGTCACACTCCTAGACATTCTAATCCGAACTGAATAGGGTTTCGGAGGCCGGTCAGTGGCGCGGCCCTGCAGTTCCACGACCCGCGTCCCACGCGCGTGACCTTTGTCAGTCAGCACGGTCGTGGGCTGAACTATCAGAGGCTCGTAACTTTATCGCCCAACAACACACTCAGTTCACAATGGCCTCCCTTTCTCGAATCCGTTGCAATAGCTTTGACGCAAGGTTAATTTAACAAACGATTGCAGATAAATTAGTACTTATACAGAGCACTGTTTACTTTAGCGTCAGGATTCCGACAACAGCAGAGCTCACACTGTGATACAATGAGAACCACCCTAACACACGTTTATTTGTTTACATTAGGATTTTTCTTAGGGTGAATGGATAATAACAGAAGTTTAGCGAATACGAGACACGTGGCATTTGCCTGGTAGGGAGACTGCAAATGAATAAATGAGATAACAGAATCAAAATGAGATAGCAGGATATGTCATACATTACTGGTGACGTCATCTCAATCACAATCAGTAACCTTTCTCTCTCCTTAGCGTAGATCCTGTCTCCCACTTATTTAACCAATGTTTCAACGACAAAAATGAGATACGCGAAGAAAATGGAGAACACGTATGTTTTGACGTTTTGTATACCTTTTCTCTCATACCTGGGGAAATATTGTATCTTTACAAGATATAGTACATAAGGAAAGGTAATTAGAAATAGTATGTTTTCTTTAACTCACCCATTCTGGCACGACATTCTATGATTAGGGAACTAACCTGGAAAATCAGAAAAAGAAAGTATATTAATTATGCTTAAAAGACAACTTAGTAGTAATTACATCAGGATAATAAATAATTCAGATATAAAAGAATACGGAACTTTTGAATATGTTTTTATAATATACTGCAATTAATAAACTGCCAAATTTGAGTTCCAAGTTATATTGGAAATTATGTGATTACTGCCAAAATTTTACAATTTTAAATTGGCCGTTACTGGAACAAAATGCATTTCGGCCTGAAGAAGGTCGCAATATGACGGCCGAAACGTCGGCAACTGTGCCTAGAACTCGGGATCTCCCAGACGGCCAAGTACCTTTTAACTCCGACGCAAACCTACGCTTACATTTTGTTCCGTGTCTTGCGTTGTGGTTGATTGGAAGTGTCCGCAGGCCCTTGTAGGCGATACGGTTGGTAATGTACTTTTGCAATGTCAATTTTTTGTATGCAATTTTCGAAAATATAGAGACTTTTTAACAATGTCGCTTTCTAACATCTAGGTTAACAGCGACCCCTAACATTATCCAATTGTATGGACAAACATAGTATTTACAATTTTGCCAAAAATAATTATGTCAAACTTAATCACATTTTCACAACATATGTTAAACTAAAATATTATAATATTCATAGCTGTATAAGGTTGTTCAGTTTTGTAATTTCTAAGAATTTTTCAACTTTAACACACCCATCTGTAGAAGTGAGCAGTGATTTTAGGGTTCCTTTCCTTTTCAGAAGCTTTTTTATATTTTCTATAGCAGGGCAATCAAGAATGAGGTGGATGGTGGAGACTGCTGCACCACACTTTGGACAGGTTTCTGGATCTGGCCTCTTGAATAAATGGCAGAAATTGAGATTGAAATGACCTAGAAATTGAAATTGAGATGAAATATATTCATAAACCTGAACTTAATTTTACTTGAAGATACATTTTTGACGAACGATTTCATCAAGGAAAAATTTTCAATCTTCAATGTTGTATTTGTAGAAAGGCCCTGACAAATTTGAATTTTTGCGATTTTCTAAAATTTAGAGAGTTCTACGAAAAAGCGACCTACGACATTTCTTTAAGCAATTTGTGCTGTATCAAAGGAAAACACGTAAAGAAAACATTTAGAAAATTCTGAAAAAGTAGTTGAAATACCCCCGAAACAAAATATCCGTTTCAAAATCTAGGAGCCGCGACATCATTTAGATCGATCGGAGAATATCAATTTTGGCCAAAATCCTGTTCACGGTTTAGCCGCTAACATTGCTCACAGACACATATGCACAGAACGTCGAATAGACGGAAAGACGGACGGACAGACGTTTTGCGGTAATCCAATTTTTTGGTATCAAGGATCGACCAGTGGTGGATTCTAACTACACGATTTTCTATATGCTACATTAAATAGCATACACTTCCCACTTAAAGTCGTGGTAACTAGGCATTTTAGGATCCCCTGGGTTCTCTAGACTTCTCTACGGGACCAAGAGGTTCATTTTCTGCATTTGCTACCAGCAATGCTAAATTGCTCCATCGTAATTTACAAATTAAGTGTAGATCTTAATAGAGCATCTGAGACCAATTAACGAGATAGTCAGTAGATCTCCTCGAGACATGATCCCAAACGTCTTGAGGGCACTGACTGTTGATCGTGGCATAGCCCCAGAGGTTCCAACCACCACTGGCAGGATTCTGACGTTGGGCACTCCATGAAGTTGGGCTGCCAGGACTGGTTGGTACTTTACCACTTTTTCCTCCCCTGCTTTTAAAAGGTTAGACCCATCCTCGTGGCGGACAGTCACATCGACCGCGTGGACCCCCTCCCGGCTTAAAAAGAAGCAATTTACTACGTATAGGAACGTGATTTAACCCCTTTTTCGTTACCAGGGCCCAGCAATAAGAGCTTTTCCTCTTGCGCGCCGTTTTTTCCGCAGCATTACAATACTTCATCTATACTGCGTAAGTAGAGCGCGAGAAAGTAATCTGTAGTTCGTTTACCAATGCAAATTAATTTTCAATAACTCAGGAGCAACAATCTGTTGTTTTCAAATGTTGCTAACCTTGCTTTGTTGCTACTTTGATTCATCTTTTAACTATTTATGGCTAAACGATGGGATTGAGTTTCTGGAGCTGAAGATAATGAGCATAGATTGTTCTTCACCCTTAGTACGTTACATTCAGTTTTTAGTGGTGTTTGCCGAAAAATAAAGCAAATATATCTGATCAATTCAATTTGTGCTCATGTCTTATAATGGCAGCAATGCCAAATGTAATAATGTTTTACATCTTCAGATTATTCTTCTCCTAATTTTATTTTTCTTCATTTTATCATTCTCGTTATTGTTAAATGTTGAAAAATCTAAAAGAATAAAAAAGTTAGCGAGCTCAGAGATAACACCGATTGTTACATGAAAGGCTTCTCTATACTTTTCTATTTTTCAATGGAAGAAACAATTTTTGTTGTATCACAACTTTTCAGAGTTTTGAAGAATTGCAACTTTCACTTCCCTATAAAAAAGTTTACCTTTTCCCTCTCCGAAGATCGACAAACTTCATTTCAATGTTAAAACATATTTTTACTGATAGTTGAATTACATGTTCTTTGACCTACTAAGAAGTCCATAAAAATCTAAAGAAAAATTAACTTTAGAAGTACGGTAATGGGAAGGAATCTGATGTCTCTGACCTACTTAGCATTCATAAAATATCACTTCTTGTACGTACTGTGCCATCATATCTATAGCACTGTCTTGTTTATACATTTAAACAGTGTCAACGTACTTATCTGCCTACAAAGCAGAGCGCTTCTGAGTAGTTTCTCGTCAAATTAAGATTGATTTACTCCCTGGAGTCTTTATGACTACCTGACACTTTCAAATTTCCATGAGGTAAATGCTCCGGTGGTATTCACAGTCAGAAACCCTTTTTTAACTCGTGGAATACAAAACTAAACTCGTAATGCAAAACTCAATAAACAATTAGCATAAACTGAATAGAACCCGTTTGTAAAAGCTGCCATTTTTTATTGGTTGAATTTTTTATCAATTTATTTCGAAATCCCGATTTTGATCAAATAGTGGTAACTTATACGCGATTCAATAATGGGCACTCGCTATTCATTAATATTGTAATCACACCTTAATACTGCAAATAAAAAGGATAAAAGGTCATCTGTCTTGAAAACGTGAATGCTTCTGCGAAATTCATTTTAGGAATCTACTTTTCGTCACGAGACTGATGGAAAAAGAAGTTAGACCTAATTACTCATTTACAACGTATTTTACTGCATTAATAAATGAAAATAAATGCAAAAAAAATCAATATGACGGAGACCAAAATTATTCAATTCTGAAAAACTATTAATAATATAATACAACATAAAGATAAAATATAATAATACATAGTGAAATATTACAAGAAGTATTAAAAATAATGAAGAATTAAAAAATAAAATATAATTTCTTCTCGTATATTACTTGGGGCTTAACGTATTTTTCTTATGAAGCTTTCGTATTTTTTCTTTTTATATAATACAATCTGATATGCCGAGTTTCTTTTACATAGAAAATAAAATGACGACAGAACGTACTACATTTCATTGAAAAAGAAGAAACACTAAACGTAATATTTTCCGTTAATGGTACATAGTGTTGGAATTCTCTCTCTTAGTAATTTTCTCACTGATCTCTTACATCGCGTAGGTATGTGAACGAAGATGTAGACGCTTCGAATTAAAGAAAGACGGGAAAGTGGCATAAATTCTGTCACTTTTACATTTAAATAATTTTCACTTAGAGAGGTAAGAAAAAACTAATAAAACGTCATGATTCATAATAGATCATTCATCATAGATCATTATCTTTCATTCCAAGTCAGAATTGGGAAGAACAGTTCAGTTAAAGATGCAAAAGCGTTTTAAAAAACGCCAAATATTTTAATTACTTTAATATTACTTGCAAGCAAATGTTCCCATTGTAAATCATTCGTTTTTTATTTACATGGGCAGATATTAATGTTACACATGTATAATTTCATTTCATTCCATTTGTTATAAGAACTGAATATTTTGTTTCCTTTTCATTATTTTTTTCCTCTAGTAATTCCATACATTTATTCTCTTAGCTCACTTGTATTAATGTTAAAATTTATAAAGAAAGTGTAAGGAAAATATTTTTAAAATAATAATCTCGGCAAAATTAAATGTTATCATCTTGTAGTGTGGTAGTTCATGTAATATGTTATACCAGCAAGATTAATTAAATTTAAAAAACATTAAAAAGAGTCCATTTTACTGCTACTACAAATTAAAAATAGTCTCTGTGACACAAAAATGCATTACGAAACGATGTAATGATGTCAATTCTTTGATCCCGGTGAATAAAATGATACGTCAGGTAAACTTAATTTTACAGGAGAGCAAAACACAACTTTCAACCCAAGTAAATCGGGGATTAATGACATTCAAACGAAGGTGCTAGTCAAATGAAACTATGTGTGTAGGTTTCGTGTTGATACCATTTATCCCTGATTTACAGCATCAGTTGAAAGTTGTTTTTTGCCCTCCTGTAAAATTAACTTTTCATGACTTATCAGCTTATTCACCGGGGTTAAAGAATTAACACTCAAGTGTAAATATATTCCGATTCGAGTTGAGAAGGAGCAAGAGTATTAATGAAAACTTATAGATCGAATTTTATGTAATATTTCCTACGACAAATGAAAGTTAATAGAAATTGAACTTATCATTAATGACTCTTCACTTATCACTTCTTAATTTTCATTTCTACATCTTCACATACTTCTAGCGATGTTACTTACACGCCTGATTCACTCAAGTTTGATTCACTCAAACTCACATTTGCGGCTTACCATCGTCACTTCAAACGCCGTCAACCTGCCCGAAAATTGTCCAAAAGATACAATAAGAAGAGCACTTACGAACGACTGAATAATAAGTAAGAAAACATCGCTGTGACTGGTGAGCAATCTGTAATATAATACAGCTGACACACATAGTGACACACGAGCTTCAACCATCTATTATTTATACAAGGGTAAAATTAATTGTTGAACCGTTATTCTTATGGGCCCTAGGAGCAACCTGCAATATAATGAAGCTAAATCATAGTGACACACGAGTTTCAACTATCTATTATTTATACAATATTAGTACAATTAATTGTTGAACCGTTTTTCTTGTGGGCCCTATGAGCCACCTGTAATATAATGAAGCTATATCATAATGGTATACGAGCTTCAAACATCTATAATTAATACAATATTAGTAAAATTAATTATTGAACCGTTATTTTTATGGGCCCTATTAGCAACAAGTAATATAAGGAAGCTATATCATTGTTACACACGAGCTTCAACTATCTATTATTTATACAATATTAGTAAAATTAATTGTTGAACCGTTTTTCTTGTGGGCCCTATGAGCCAACCGGCATATAATGAAGCTATATCATAATGACATACGGGCTTCAAACATCTATAATTAATACAATATTAGTAAAATTAATTATTGAACCGTTATTCTTATGGGCCCTATTAGCAACAAGTAATATAAGGAAGCTATATCATAGTTACACACGAGCTTCAACTATCTATTATTTATACAATATTAGTAAAATTAATTGTTGAACCGTTTTTCTTGTGGGCCACCTGTAATATAATGAAGCTATATCATAATGGTATACGAGCTTCAAACATCTATAATTAATACAATATTAGTAAAATTAATTATTGAACCGTTATTCTTATGGGCCCTATTAGCAACAAGTAATATAAGGAAGCTATATCATAGTTACACACGAGCTTCAACTATCTATTATTTATACAATATTAGTAAAATTAATTGTTGAACCGTTTTTCTTGTGGGCCCTATGAGCCAACCGGCATATAATGAAGCTATATCATAATGGTATACGAGCTTCAAACATCTATAATTAATACAATATTAGTAAAATTAATTATTGAACCGTTATTCTTATGGGCCCTATTAGCAACAAGTAATATAAGGAAGCTATATCATAGTTACACACGAGCTTCAACTATCTATTATTTATACAATATTAGTAAAATTAATTGTTGAACCGTTTTTCTTGTGGGCCCTATGAGCCAACCGGCATATAATGAAGCTATATCATAATGGTATACGAGCTTCAAACATCTATAATTAATACAATATTAGTAAAATTAATTATTGAACCGTTATTCTTATGGGCCCTATTAGCAACAAGTAATATAAGGAAGCTATATCATAGTTACACACGAGCTTCAACTATCTATTATTTATACAATATTAGTAAAATTAATTGTTGAACCGTTTTTCTTGTGGGCCACCTGTAATATAATGAAGCTATATCATAATGGTATACGAGCTTCAAACATCTATAATTAATACAATATTAGTAAAATTAATTATTGAACCGTTATTCTTATGGGCCCTATTAGCAACAAGTAATATAAGGAAGCTATATCATAGGGACATACGAGCTTCAACCATCTATTATTTGTACAACATGGGTAAAGTTAATTGTTTAACCGTTATTCTTATGGGTGGCGAGCCGAGCGCGTGGGCCGAGCCGAGGGTAGGTGGTAGAAGCCGCCCAGACGCGCGCCCGTAAATCAGCGGCGCAGGCGCAGATAAGCGGAGCAAACAGGCGACGCCCCCGCGCGGCTCTGCGCCTCCAAGCGACGCGACGCGACGCGACGCGACGCGACGGTGCGGCGGCGCCTCTCGCTTCAAACGCCAACGTGCTTCTGCCCTGGAACACTTCGGTGATAACCTAACCTCACTGCGCGGGTCCCGCTTTGAAACTTCTGAAGTCTCTGTTCTAAACATCTAGTCCCGGTCGACAGAGATTATCTACAGTTTGGTTCTACATGTTATCTACTGTCTCGGTTCTAAACATCTCCAGTCGGTCTTAAAGATCGTCATTTAGATAAACATTTCTAAACAGCATCTCCATCCAGTCCAGGTTTAAATCATCATCTCCTGTCCCGGTTGAAAATATCCTCTACTGTCCCGGTTCTAAACATCTGCAGTCCAGGTTCAAAACATCATCTACTGTCCCGGTTCTAAACATCATCTCCAGTACAGATTCAAAACATCATCTACTGTCCCGGTTCTAAACATTATCTCAGGTCCCGGTTGAAAATATCATCTACTGTCCCTGTTCTAAACATCATCTCCTGGCTTGGTTCTAAGCATCTTCGGTCCTGATTCCAAACATCTCTGCTCCCAGGTGAAAATATCATCTCCAGTTCCCGTCCTAAATATCTCCATTCCCCGTCCTAAACATCTCCAGTATGGGTCATAAACCTCGCCAATCCCAGCCTTAAATATCGCCAGTGACATTCCTAAACAATTTGTCTACTGAGATAACACAGACCCGACATTGCTATCACTGCGACTTTGACCGGGAGGTCCTAGGTCCGACTCGCAGCGGCGGTGGATTTTCGATACTACCTGTATAACAAGATAGAAATTCAGCAGCTGTCTGGAATGGACTTCAATGTTCTTACACGGTGTTGAAAATGTTTTATTACTATGTAATTACTCTTCAATGTAATTACGCTGGGTTTTGCGTTTGCACAATGTGCAAGTGAGCATGAGAGCGAATGCAGATTGAGCAGCTTTGCAGAGCATGAATGCGAAACGAAAGAAACTTTGTTTTCTTTCGGCGCTTATTCTGCAGAATAAGAATGCCTTGAAAACGTCGAAAGCGAGATGAATTGTTAAAAGACGCAATGAATATTCATAAATTATCATTATTACTGTATTTACCTCCTTCCTTTTTTTTCTCTTCCCCTTGCATAAATTAACTTAAAAATACAATACTAATATTAGAAAATACATTGTATTGCAGAGTGTAAACTACGGTAAGAAAAGTGAGGTAATGCGAAACATATCAGGTTGGTTGGTTGTTCCGGGCGCGTCAACGACTGAGGTCATTAATCATGTAAGTGTAGTGCAAGTTATTTTCCTCGAGAGGTGGCGGTCATCTTTCCCCGCTGGATGGCGAGAACCGGCGTCGACCTACCGTCGGCTAGTGGGGTTTCTCTCAACCAGGTATCTCCCACCAGCGAGGCACCGCCCCAGCCGGGACAAGCTCTAAGCTCCCGACCTTTCTCCAGGCATGTGTGGTAGTGTAGAGAATGTTTGCGTAAGTTTGTGTAAGGGGTGAGGATAAGACAAGGAAGAGGACGGAAAGATCGCGCGGATCCGTGGCCTGTTTGGTAGGGTACTGCTCCGGCATTCGCCTGGTATTGATCGGAGAAACCACGGAAAACTACCGATCAGAGCAGCCGGCCTTTAGAATTCTCCTCCAGACAGCGACTGAATTTGAGCTAGCTGACAAGGTAGTATCGAAAATCTTGCCACCGTTGGGACTCGAGCCTAGGACCTCTCGGTCAGAGGCACTGCAGTGACATCAGTTGATGCACTGAGCCACCTCTTCCGGTGAAAAATATCAGGTTGGTTCGTTTTACAGTAAAATAACTGTTCAGAGTTTAACCACTCTTTTTAGCACGCCATTGCGTCTCCAATTTAGGTCATTGAAAAATGTGAATTTCATTCCAGTACAAACATGGAAAAACATTAAATGCGTCTACCTCCGACAGATCCATTTGAATAATGCATGGAATTCAATCGCTCGTTAATGCAATGTCACGCGTGGTATTGGCGCCAAATACAGCAGCAGAGACGTGCTCGTTGTATAGCTGTATGAAACCGTGTTCCGAGTGGAGAAGTATTATATTTTAAAATGATTTTTTTACCTCTGCAATATTATTTACGAATCAGTGTGATGTGCACTGATCCATTATTATTATTATAACTATTCTTATTGTTTATATTATTACTATTATTGTTATTGTTTATATTATTATTGCCATTGTTTATACTATTATTGTCATTGTTTATATTATTATTATTATTATTATTATTATTTCATAATCTAAAACCCATGTAGATCCGACGTGTCAAGATAGAACTCAAGGGCAAGACTGTAGAACGTAGGAAGAAATTTGAGAATTATATTTGTTTCAGTGAACGTAGGTTCCATTTCAATATTGAGAGAACCTTACGCGCGAAATCAATAGTTGCCAACAGCACCGCATTCTGCATGGCCCTCTAGGGTCAGTTATGGAGTTGAAGTTTCTCCATCACTTTTTCCCATCCTTCAGCAAGAAGACCGTGAGATGTAATATCCACTGGCACAATATATACGAAGTGATTGATATTTTCTTTTATTTTCTGCAATGATTATAGTGATTTATGATTAATATCTAATGGGATTGCAAAATATATTATTATCCCACGCGCAGATCATGACCGCACCGCACTTATTTGCTTTCATTGTTCCATCTGTAAGAAGAATGGTATCCTATCAGATTTTTTTAAATTGGTTATATAAGGTCGCATCAACATCTTAGGTCATTAGCGACCACTATTTGGTAACTATGAGGATGAAACGATATGGTGATGATAAGGGGTGAAAGGACGAATACAAATACAACCATGTCCGAGGCGGGACTCGAACCCGCGACCCTTCGGTCCGAGACCACTACGACACTACTGCCTTAGCGATCTCGGCCACCGGGCCGACTATCAGATTTTTATTGCTTCATTTGATAGTACCTGCTCCAATGTCCTCTTGTTTCTGTTCCTGCTCCTGCACCTGCTCCTGCTTGTAGTAAGGCAGATCTTCCTTGACCAGGTCTTCGGTCATATTTATTTATTTATTTTACGTCAAAAAACAGTTGAAATTGCGTATGACGTGCTATGGGGAGAAGTGAATTCTGTGCACATTTTCAAAATTCTGTGATCCCTACACTAAGTCATATACTACATGCATTTTGAAAATTAACTAATATATCTTCTGGAAAGAGCCTGATTGATAATTTAGGCTATGTTGTTGTGACGTAAATATTCTATTTGTGCCTACTCAGAATGTACATTGCAGGCACGTTGAATATATTCGGGTCTTCTTACACAAGTGCCATTTTTCACTAATGTTCTTTTTTATGGTGGATCGCCCTTAGTTTTTTGTGGTAACTACCTGATCTTGAATGAACAGCACAAATTCTTCCGACTCACCAAAAAGTTCAGCGGTTCTCAGTCAATCACTTTATATTGCTATGATCACTTCGAAGTGCTGTAACAAATCTACCTAGAGGTCCTTTGATTTTTACTGTTCAATTCGGTCGTGATGTTTCGAAAATTTGGATTGTGGTAATCCTGAAACAGCCTCAGAGGTGAACAGCCCTCTTCTTCAACACAGATGTCACCGTAGATTCGCTGTTATTGAAACAATTTCTAAGCTGTTTTTCTTGCTGACGGCATGTAAATGGGAGACTCAATCTTTCACAATCTATACATTGTATTGAAAGATATAGCATTTCCGTTATATATTCGATATATCGAAGACTTGCATAGATGTGCCCTCTTAACAACTCCAAGTGTATGTAATGCTGTTGAAAGAGATCAGGTGTTAACTCTCATGTGCTTCTTGAATTAATACAATACTTGTAGATCTTTGTAACACGAGAGGGAACTATTATACCTCACTTAGGTATTTTTTCCTCTCCAGTGTCTAGTGTTTGCTAATAATGCAGATATTTATATTAATCGTCGCTTAAGAGCTCTTGAATGCTAAAATCCTCCAACTGGAACCTATAGTCTATATTTTGCATTGACCTCTCTTCGCGTGAACTAACCTCCTCTCTAGACTAAGACTCATACGAACAGAACAACTGAAGCTTTCAACAAGTGTCATCGGGGTGCAAAGTTGCACAGAGCTTAAGATCCATATCCACCTTAATATGAGAAATGAACTTTCTGAGGTTCTTGAAAGCATATCCATAGTCGGAAGTATTCGACATCTGAACCAAAGGTTCAGTTCTAAGCCAAAACAGGGCGGGTTGAGGATATCTCCCTGAAAAGTGACTTTACAAATTCGCAGCTGCTGTGTCTTGACACTAAATTTCCCTCTCATAACATGCGGTGTTATTCGTCACCTGCCCATGCATATCGTAAGAAAATTAATGATGGAGGGATGAAACTTGTAGAATTGAAGGGTTCACTGCAGACAAGAGTGAGTAACGGAGTAAAAAGCTTTCCTGAAATCAATCCAACTTTCTGACAAGTTACTTGAATTCTTCTTTACATATTTTAATATTACATATTCTATTATCAATTACTACTTGCACAACTATCAGATAATTTCCTACAGCCAACATGTTCTGACAAAAGCAGATCATTTTCTTTCAGATGTTTGATCATTTTAGTGGCAATAAGGGAGGTGAGAAATTTAATGAATTGTGAATACTCATGACATTTTTGGTATAAGCTGCATTTTGGTAATTTTATTCTTTTGGTAAATGTAAAAAAAAAAGTGAAATCGTAGTAGTTATTTATGATACAAATAGTAAAATTGACCTTTTATTTTAGAAAGGTTTTTACAGGAGGCCAATAGATGGAGTGATGCAATCCTACGAACAAAACAAAATCACTTTTATCATGTGTGTTATATACTATGTTTTGGACAGCTTTACTGACAGCACATATGAAACTACTGACTCCACATCGAAATCGACTCAAACGCAAATTCAATTTTTTTACCTCCATAATCTTCTCTCTTCATAACATTTCGAACTACTTTCTTCTTCTATTAACATTCCTAATATTCCCTCATGATTCGTGAGCTTGTATTATAAAGGTACACAATTCTAAATAAATCTATAAACAATATTTTTTCTGCTCCTGTCAAGGGACTAACTGGCCAAAGGCAATGTAAATATTCAATACCCCCCCCCAGAAATGAGTATCGCAATGCATATATTGATTTTGTTTATTATCTACTGCTGTAACAATGTAAGACCGCTACGTAACAATGAGTACCACCATAGAACAATGTAAATCCCCACATTCTAGATACCTTAGAAAAAACCAATAACACTGGAAGGCAAGAGTGTAAGCGGTAAGACGAAGGCATAGAGATTTTCGTTGTTTTTTTTTTATTTCGAAGTATGCAACATTATCATGAGGCCACGTGTTCCCTCAACTCATCTACAAAAGCACCTTCTCCGCTCGAAATGCTCAGGTCACCCTGTGTGACATCGCCCCGGCTGTCACTTCGTTGCTTTGGACACCATCGATTCCGCTGCGTCAGCCTCGCTACGAAGAGGTTTCTTCAAGGTTCCATTCTGTCTAGAGCTCAGGGAAAATGGAAACAAATTTATTTTTCTTTCTGTCGTTCTGATCACATGCGATCTGCTCTACGGAATATTGAATTACTACAACGT
Source organism: Teleogryllus occipitalis (assembly GCA_011170035.1). Classification (NCBI taxonomy): domain Eukaryota; kingdom Metazoa; phylum Arthropoda; class Insecta; order Orthoptera; family Gryllidae; genus Teleogryllus; species Teleogryllus occipitalis. The sequence continues at coordinate 31,798 of BLKR01009843.1, read as the reverse complement.
TAAGGAAGGGGAGGTTTTGTTTTCACCGTGGTAGTTGTCAATTTTGTTTATCACCTTCGTAGCTTCATAACAAAAGAACGAAGTTTGAAGATCAAAGAATATCCATTTTCTGCATGGGAGTCAGTGCCAGATTACCGAACAGGTTGAGTTGGCTGCAGCCTGGGGCGTGCAATCTTTGGGGGGCGAACGAATTTCAGCGGATTCAAAATATCATAAAGAGAATATTTGAATGTTATTTATAGAAATATTTCTTTCCATATTTGTAACAAAAGAAAGTGTTAATTAATCAAATATATCCATTGTTATATACAGATAATATTAATACAAAAATATAGTATATTTATTCAATCAATATTGTGAGAATTATTTATACGTGTACGTATAATCAATTATTTATACGGACACAATATTTGCGTCGGTTGCAAATATCGTACAACATTTTTTATTCAAAATTTAAGAAGCTTTAATGTTTAAAAAAGCGAATTAAAAGAGCGCTAAAATATTTGACAGCCTAGGCCGCACATAAGTCAAAGTCAGGCACTGATTGGAGTCACTTGGATTGAACATCGTTCTTGAGAAATAATGTGGTGAAACAGCACGTACTTTCTCGCTCTATTTTCATGCTTTTTAACGCGAAAAGTACTCAAGTTTCAAAAAATTGTACGTGATCTTATTTCAAAATCTATTTTTAAGGAATAGATTTTATTAAGAGAAAAAATCTATATCTTCATAATTGTAGTGTAGAACGACTCTGAAAGAATTTGAATTTTCTCAATTTTAAAAAAATTGAGGTTTTCAACGAAAATGAGACCAGCACCATTCTTTTAAATATCCTTCACACTATCCAACAACAAAATTTAATCAAAAACGATGGAGCCATTTTTTTGAAAATTTTGAAAATATATCAGGTGCTTAATGTAACATACCTCCGAGAAAATAAATGTCGGTTTCAAATTAAAGGAGCCGCAACATTAGCCAGATATATTGGAAAATTTCAATTTTGGAGAAAATCGGTTTTGATTTCGGTTTTCTCGAAAGATTTCTCGAAAATCGGTTTTCTCGAAAGATGGCGTTGATCTTCCTCCACTGGATGGCGAGATCCGGCGCCGACCTACCGTTGGCTAGTGGGGTTTCCCCCTAACCAGGACTCTCCCACCAGTGGGGCACCACCCGCGCCGGGACAAGCTCTAAGCTCCCGACCGGTCTCCCGGAGTATGTGGTAGTGTAGTGCATGCTAGTGTAAGTGTGTGTGTAAGAGGAGAGGATAGGACAAGGAAGTGGAAGGACAGGATCGCGCGCGGTCTGTGGCCCGTTTGGTAGGGTACTGCTCCGGCATTCGCCTGGTGTTGATCGGAGAAACCACGGAAAACTACCGATCAGAGCAGCCCGGGCTCTAGAATTCTCCTCGAGACAGCGACTGAATTCCACCTAGCTGATAAGCTAGTGTCGAAACTCCTGCCGCCGTCAGGACTGGAACCCAGGACCTCCCGGTCAGAGGAGCTGCAGCGACATCAGTTGATGCACTGAGCTACCGCTCCCGGTATAAATTAATTTTCATTGTTCTTTCACGCACGAAATAAAATTATGCTGCATCTATATTTGAACCTTTAATTCGTACAAATAGAGGTCAGTATTCAACTTATTAATTTTACATTTGCGATAATATATTCAGCGTTAACTACGAATACTCACTCTTAGCTCCTAACATTACACAGATCATTCCTAATAACTATTCACAAGTCTAACTTCAATAATAATAGTAATAGTAATTTATTTATTGACTTTATCCTCAGTTATATCCTCAGTATCGCAAACACCCTGGGAATATCAATGATGTTTATGATCGAGCAATATTCATGTTTCAAATTAAAATGGTGAAATTTCTCTGTGGGAAACTACTTCAGCCGTACAAACTCAGCATAACAGGAACAGGATGATCTGGATACATAATGAAAAGAAAAGAAGGGGTATCCAATGTTGATGTATTCTCTTTCATTCACTTTTATATTTAATAACTTGTTTTGTTGTAAACTCTTTGTATATGTTTTTCCATTATTAGTGTAGTATCCATGTTTGGTATGTATTGTTTATAAAATATGTTATGATTATCTTCTATTCACATGTAAAAGTTCTATAACTACCGAATAAACGTATTTAATTCGAAGAAACACGTTATTTATTAAAAATATTCATGTTCCAATGACAATGTTGGAAGCTAGACGTGTGCTAGTGACTGCCAAGTCTAGAAAGTAAGATATGCGCAATGAACTACCGGAAGTAGTGAGGAAAGTTCTAAGACTCGTTATAGCTTGGAAGCAAAAGATGTGTTAAACATTGCTACAGCCACAGATAGTTGACAGAAGGTATTGAGGTGTATGAGAACTAGGAAGTAAGAAACACTTAAGGTGCAGGTAAGTCTAGGATGCAGATCAGCATATTTTGATGCACGAGATGTCCCAGGACTTGTTAGAATAAAGAAATAAGATCTGTGTCAAGAATTGTCAGATCTAGGAAGCGAGAGCAAGAAACACAAGTACGGAGAATGGAATGGTTACGAACCGTCAAGGCTAGAAAGCAATAGATGAAATAGGAACCACTGGCGGATGGATTCAAGATACTCGTATGTCCTAGAACTAGAGATAGGAAGTAATTTATGTATTAAAACCCGCCCGAGCTAGACGCTGGAGATGTTTTAGAAACTGGCTTAGCTGGATGCAAGAAATGTGTTACAGAGTGAGAGTGGAAAAACAAGAGAATTGTGGGAATGTTGATGAGGTACTGTTGACGTAATTAAACGGTGAAATAATTGAAGCTATCTCCGTCAACTTAGTGAAATTATTTGGAGAACTGGCTTTCAGCGATTTTGCCGTCATCACTGTACAAATATAAATTAAAAGTACAAGGGGGAATAATATAAATAATACATTATAATTATAATTACACATAAATGAAAACTGAAATTATTTATTTTATTAATAAAATGAATTTTTATTTTATCTATCTTTATTTTATCTTTTATTTTATTTATTCATGTTTTATTTTATTTATATTTGTAGACTGATTATGACGGCAAAGCCGTTGAAAGACTCTTTGCTAAATAAATCCATTAAGTTGACGGAGAATACTTCAATTGATTGATTCATTGTTCGTGATTCCAGGTGCGTCAACTACTATGGTCATTATATCGGTAAGTGTAGTGCGTGTTTTTGCTTGGGAGGAGGCGGTGGTCTTCCCCGCGCTGGATGACCAGATCCGGCGCCGACCTACCGTCGGCTAACGGGGTTTTCCACAACCAGGTATTTCCCACCAGCGGGGCACCCCCTTAGCCGGGACAAACTCTAAGTCCCCGACCAGTCTCCCGGTATGTGTGGTACTGTAGTGCACGTTAGGGTAAATGTGTGTGCAAGGGGTAAGGATAGGGCAAGATAAAGGAAGGAAAGACCGCGGCCCGGTTGTCAGGGTCTGCACCGACATTCTCCTGGTGTTGATCGGAGAAACCACGGAAAACAACCAATCAGAGCAGCCGGCCGCCAAAATTCTCCTTGAGAGAGTATCTGAATACGACCTAGTTGAAAAGCTAGTGTCTAAAATCCTGCCACCATCGGGACCGAAGAGAATACTTCAATTATTTCATTAAAAACAAGAGAAGTGTTGTAGATCAATAAAAATGGCGTAATGCGCGAAAAGTGGCAGAGGAGAAGTTGGTGATTGAACTTCTTAGCCTCCGTCTTCTCTTGTCACAGCCAGAGATTAACTTACGCAGGACAAGGCCTCAATCAGAAAAAAGGGGAAGGCCTAGTTTGGCCCATACCTGGCTTCCTACGCGCGTTAAAGGTTGCAAACACTGTTTATGCTGCTGAGAGTTTCCATTGACTCTTTGAAATCCGTCAGAAGGCAGTTGCGACGCCAGTAGTTCCAACTCCATCGACTCTTGCCGCTGTCAATTCTCACGCCAATGAGAGAGTGAATCAGATTTTGAAGGCGCGTTCCTTGAGGACAGAGGTTCTTAAACTACGGGGCGTGACCCCCAGGTGGGGCGCAATGGCTCGTAGAAGTGGGGCGCCAGAAATTTCGAAAATTCAGTATTGTATTTATTGGCCAACCAGGAAGAAAATTTTTAACTTAAGATATTTTATTTTTGATCTTATTGAATTAAAGACAAATTGTTATGTCTGAAAAATTGAAGTTATTTTGCACTTCAACAATGTTTTATTCAGAACAAAGGGAAATACAGTTAAACCAAACGTCTACATAAGTTTCTCCGCGGTATGAAACTCATCACGGTCCTGACATCCCTGCCGGCAATGCTGAGTGTAGGTACCGGCCGCGTGTCTTCCCCCCAGATGGGCCGTCACAGGTGCGGGCGGGTCTCTTTTCCGCTCACCACGAAGTCGCCGTCCCCAAGTTCATCCTGGCTCGGCCAATGTGTTGGTCCCTTACGACCCGTAGCTTCTGCCGGTTCTCGTCGCTTCTCACTGGGACACCAAGCCGTTTCTCCGGGTGACTCGCCTCCGCCTGCCGGAGTTCATTTCGTACGCACTGAACTCCCTCAGAACTCGTCACACGTCACATAACTGGAACTGCCCTGGCGGTTGACTGACTTTGCAGCGCTTGCGGATTATTTAAAATTTTTTACAAGCTGTAAATCTACGACATGGGACAGCCTGTTTTACTTCCCCAAAGGTAGACATACGAAGCGAGGTTTTCTTCGTCCTTACAAATCCACTTCTTCGGCCGGGTTTGAACCCGCGAATCTACAACATGGGACAGCCGCATTTACTTCCACACAAAGAAGACTACGAAGGAGTTTTTTGGCCTTACAAATCCACAACTTCGACCGGGTTTGAACCCGCGAATCTACAACATGGGACAGCCGTATTTACTTCCACACAAAGAAGTCGTTCGAAGGATTTTTTTGTCCTTACAAAAACCACAGCTTCGATGGGGTTTGAACCCGCGAACGTGGGTGTAACATTCCGACACGCTAACCGGTACACTATCGAAGCCACTGACTTCCTTTGGCCAGCACACGCACTCGCCCCGCCAGAGGGCGGCTGGCGCGCGGCGCGGCAAGGCGCGCCGCGGCAACGTTCGCCGTCAAATATCGAAGATCGATGCTCGCGCGGGGCGGGAGGGAGTGTGGCGGGCCGTGGCGGGGCGGCGTCCACCCAGCGCCCTCGAGGGCCTGCGTCGGGGACTGGGCTTGGGCCTGCGCTCTTTCGCCGCTCAATTACCGCGCGCCGGAAACGCACATCTACACCGCTGCCCCGCTCGCCCGCCCGCCTGCCCGCCCGCCGCGGAGCCGAACACGTGCTCCGTGCCACGAGCGGCGGGGCGCTACAGACATATCCCAGGCGCTCCGCAGGACTCGCAGCAACGCGCTTTAAAGCCGCTCCTCTTTTCATAACTTGTACGTACCTCTTGGTGTTGGATGACTTAATAAACGGGTTGCATTAATGAAAGAATGAATGAACGTATTCATGGATGAATACATTTTTCAATGAATGAATGAGTGTATTAATGAATAAATGAATAATGGGTGAACTAATGGATGCATTAATGAATGAATGATGGGATAGACCCCAATAAATAGATAAATGAGTGAAGGTGACGAGTTAAATGAGTTAATGAAGGGTACCAGGTAAATGAAAGAGGAGCTTAGTAAGTGTTAGGGCGAAAGCAATTAAATAAGCGATAAATACATAAATAAATGATCTAGACCAAATAAATGAAACTGATTTTATATGAAAAAGTGAGTACAGATATAATGTGAATGAATGCAATCAGATTGGTAAATGAACAGATTGATTGAAACTAACAAGCTGAATGAATGGACGACATCGATCAGATGAATGAAACCGGCCACAAAATTGAATAAATGAACTACTAAACCCATGAATGAAAGTGACAAGATACATAAATGGATATGATAGTAACTTAGGTGACTGGACAAATTCTACTGACCAGAAGATAGGTTAATAATAAACTGAAGAAAACCAACAGCAGTAAAATAGCACAGATTGTCACTTACAGTTTGTAAGAAGTGCGTAGTGATATTAAATATATTGCAAAATGTGTATCTCCAATATTTCAACAATCGTGTGGAAATCTCTCTGTTTAAAACACAGCTTACCATGTCTTCTCATATTTTCCTTATAAAAACCATTGACACTTTTGCGAACATTGCCAATTAGCAACACAGTCTTTTACTATTATCTTAAAGTCATTGAACAGCATTCGTTGCCCGAGAAGCGATATTAAAAAGTGTATATATCTTTAAAAAAATCATCCACGGACTCAATAATGAATAGATTTCTCAAACATTAACTTTTCAGAAAATGCAGAATGTTATATTTTCAGATATTCTCAATTAATACTACGAATAAGTTTCGCTTCCCGTAATCTATAATGAAAATATTGTGCTAAAAATGTATTTGACATTCTATTAATTCTTCACTTCTCTAATAATTTAATTCATTTGATATTTTCAGAATGTCATATGGTTAGATGAGCACAACCTTTCTTTGCATGGAAGTTTGCATTGACCATATTATGTCACTATATTCAATGCTAGAAATACCAGAATGTATGAAATGGCACACATAAAAACAGTAGTTACCTCCACTGACATAATATGTCAATATTACAAATATATGATGTAACGACCCTAAAGTTCCAAACCCCTTTTCAGTGGTAAGAACGCCCACCAAACCAGTCGGCTGGTGGTCGAATATGAGTATTGTATTCATCACAATCATATTGATAGTAAAATAGTAGCAAACAAACCAGTTATTGTTATTAGGAATTTGGAGAACAAAATGGTCTCTTGTAGATGCTGCTGTGCCATGCGGTCAGAATGTATGAAATGGCACACATAAAAACAGTAGTTACCTCCACTGACATAATATGTCAATATTACAAATATATGATGTAACGACCCTAAAGTTCCAAACCCCTTTTCAGTGGTAAGAACGCCCACCAAACCAGTCGGCTGGTGGTCGAATATGAGTATTGTATTCATCACAATCATATTGATAGTAAAATAGTAGCAAACAAACCAGTTATTGTTATTAGGAATTTGGAGAACAAAATGGTCTCTTGTAGATGCTGCTGTGCCATGCGGTCAGAATTTCGAAACCAAGGAGGCAGAGAAAGTCCTTAAATATGAGTTGGATAATTAAAATCAGTAGGAAGTGGATCGTGAAAACACAGGTCGTACAGAGAGTTATCAGAGCTCTGAAATTTGTTCCACAAAATTTCTTCAAGAACGCATAGAAATTCGCAGATCACACAAAATATTGGAAAGTGTAAGTTAGTACATTATCGGGAAGAACCCATATCTTATGTATAGTAGAATCTTGTATAGTAAGAGACAACCATAATATTGTAATGTATAGTAGAGAAACCCATAGTCACAGATCTGCTTCTTAGGAAGCAGAGAATAATTTGAAAAACCCTAACCTCTCTTGTAAATATTGAAAGTAATATCAGTAATAACAATAATAATAATAATAAAAATATTTTTCATAGTTGTATCAAGGATTCTTCTTCAGGAGCAATGGAGGGTCTGCAAATTTCATGTCCCGCAAACTTTTTGTTTTCTTATTAAGTCATTTTCATTGATGCTTCATATAAAATGCATTTTAAATTGTTAACTTGCATTTAAAATTTATAACGTTAACAATTGAGATTTTCAATGACCTTCTTTTGTATAGAAACTCGTAAAAGTTAAATTTTTGAATTTATATCGTTGTAATTTTGAGTTACGGTGGTTACGAAGCGGACCAGACTAGCGAAGTGCAAACTCAACTTTCTATGCACCTCCGCTGCGAAAATTCACAAGGCGGAAAGTTACAGCATCATAAAGTGGGCAATAATTTGATGAAGACTGATTACTTTACCCATAACATCTTTACAGCAGAATATGACGTCTCGTTAAATTATTTAGAGCATTTTTACACACTTTGGGGCGAGCGCATTAGGAAGACCGCTGCAATTAAATAAACGAGTTCGAGTACCAAAACACAAAGGCAAAACTCCACAAACTCACTCCTCATATAGTATCAGAATAAAATGATATTTTAACACGGGTCTAGAAACTCGTTGTTTCGCAGATATCACAAGTTTGTGAAGTGAAAGGTGCGATTATGCGTAGTCTACAGAAAAAGTATTGAACAATTAATATTTAGATAAAGTTATATGCAGTGCAGTGAAGTGAAGTGAAGTGAAGTGATTTCATTTCTTCTGAATATGACTGAATAAGTTCTGATTGGTGTGTAGGTTCCTTCGTCTCTCTATGTATATACGCGTATATGTTTGTATGTATGTATATTTGTGTAATATGTAAGTTTATTCATTTATATGGTAGTGTGTATGCATTTTAATGTTTAGTATAGGAATGTAAATGCCATCTGCATATATAGGAAATGACAGTCAATTTGTTTGTTTATATTTATTTTTTATATATTATATTTGTAATTGTAATTTTGCATTCTGCCACCGAGCATCATTTGCCCAATTGGAGAATAAATTTCTATCTAAGTTTTGCTTGATTTATACTTGATTGATTATTTAATTATTTCGTGTTTTAGTTTAATTATTTCGTGATGTACTTTAGTTCCGCGATCGAGGAGCATGTCACCTTTCAAGAGGAGCACGAGACCTTTCGAGTGCTCCTAGCCCGTTAGAACATGAGATACTCGTGCGGCGCCTACCTACAGATATCTGCCTAGCAGGGCACCGCCCACCCATATTTACAAAGGCAGTAACATAAGTTTTCGGACTGATCAAAATGTCGCTCATCAATGAGAAAACCTTCTGAGCAGTTTATAGTCTTATCTTTAATTGTAGGAATTCCTTGCGTTTGTAGCCGACATCTCACTTAGTTTTCTGGCGATAGGTACTCGAGTTAGAGCAGTACGTGAAATGTGGCTTTTAGCTTCTTCATTACAACACACCTGCGCTTACTATTCAGATTGCAAAGAACGTTTTGAAGATGTTAAGGAGTTGGACTATTCACGCTAATTTCCAGATTGGGAAGAAAAGTTTGTGACGAGTGTGAGGTGAAGAAAGAGTTTTTGACTATTTTGAAAACAAAAATTCGAGTATTTTTCGAAGGCCTGAAAACCGGGGGCGGTGGCTCAGGGCATCAACTGATGTTACTGCAGTGCCTCTGATCGGGAGGTCCTAGGCTCGAGTCCCGACGGCGGCAGGATTTTCGACAGCTTTTCAGCTAGGTCGAATTCAGTCGCAGTCACGAGGAAAATTCTACCGGCCGGCTGCTCTGATCGGTAGTTTTCCGTGATTTCTCCGATTAACACCAAGCGAATGCCAGCAGTATCCTAACAAACGGGCTACGGACCGCGCGCGATCTTTCGTTGTCCTATCCTCGCCACTTACACATACACATACACATACACATACACACACACACATACACACACACACACTAACATGCACTACACTACCACGCATGTCGGGAGACCGGTCGGGCACTTAAAACGTGTCCCGATTGGGGCGGTGTCCCGTTGATGGGAGATACTTGATTAGAGAAAACTCCGCTAGTCGACGGTAGGTCGGCGCCAGATCTTGCCATCCAGTGGGGAAGATTACCTCCAGCCCCGATGAAAAAGCATGCACTACACTTACAGGACTAATGACCTCAGTAGTTGACGCGCCCGCAATCACTAACAAATCAATCAATCAATCGAAGGCCTAGAAACGTTAATATACAAAGTGAAAAGTGCGTTGGAGTAAAGGATGATTAAGTTGAGAATGTACGTAATTTCTTTCTTTTTATGAAAATTAATTGGGATAGAAACTTATGTGTGTGAGGGGAGAAGAGATGACAAAGATGAAGGAAATATCATGGAAGCTGTCCGTTGTTCTTTTGTTAAGATACTGTTTCGGTTTTCGTCGGTACCGATCGGATCATCGATCATAACAGGATTAGCGACCATAGCAGCCGGTCTCTGGAAATCATCTCCAGACAACGTGTGAATTGGATATAGTTATCCAGCTAGAGTACAAAATACGTCACCGTTGCAACGCATACCCAAATAACTCTAAGTGAGAGAAACTGCAATGACAACAATGCCTCGAGCCATCTCAGCCGATGTATTTGCTTGGTGCACGCCGACACATTTTCTGCTTTAGAGCAATCTACCCGTGTTTCAATGTTTCTTTTTTGAGCAGCCCCCCAAATGCATTTACTGTCACAGAGCGCGGGAAATGAACGAGAACTTTTTAATTTTATATCGAAGCCTCATTTTAAACATGAGGCGAAGCTACAAAGGTAAATTAACTTTGTGGGAAAATTAAAACCGTCAGTGACATTTATGTCATGCCGATGTTATTTACATTGCCGCTCATTACAAATATGCAACGATACGGAATATTTCATCCACTGTTTTGATTCTTGTTGCATCGTTAGATTTTATCTTGTTTGTCGAAGTATTTTATATGAATATCTATGATAGACAATAATGAAAATAATATTGTTTTGGCACCATAATACATGCTAAATATTATCGAAATCTGGAACAGTGTTTTAAAGAGAAATTGGGCGAACTTGCGGTCCTCGAAGGAAAACAAATGGAAATTTTCGTAACCCTCCGCATACCAATACATGTGTTCCTCAACCTACAGTTGTTTGTTCTGAACTTTTCGCTAATTATGTAATACTGAAATTTCGTTATATTTTTTAAAATACTTCAACTGACAGCGACGGGTTAAAGAATATAATAGTTTTAAAGTTGTTTTAAGTGTATTAACTAAAAACAAGCTCTGGGATGCATTTGTCCCCCGCATGGTATTCCACGTCACTAATTATTATTCCATAGGACTTATTTTAAACAAAATTCTTGAATTAGCTCGGAATCTTTTGATTCAAATGACAATGACATTATTAAAACGCCTTCACGTTATGTATTTGAATTATCGCGTCAGTTTATATCGTACTAGTGAGTGTACGTTCCTGGTTTATGTGTGTTTGCATTTCAAACGATAATGTCGAGGTAACTTCGAACAGATAAAATGTAAAGAAAATGAATATTGGATCTGGGGCAAGAACTTATCAAATTTTATTCTTTAAAGAAACAGGTACAAAAACTAAGTATTGTCTGAAAACACAATACGGACTGTAATGAAATGTTTTCTATTTATTTATTTATTTATTTATTTATTTATTTATTTATTTATTTATTTATTTATTTATTTATTTATTTATTTATTTATTTATTTATTTATTTATTTATTTATTTATTTATTTATTTGTTTATTTATTTATTTATTTATTTATTTATTTATTTATTTTATTTATTTATTTATTTATTTATTTATTTATTTATTTATTTATTTATTTATTTATTTATTTATTTATTTATTTATTTATTTATTTATTTATTTATTTATTTATTTATTTATTTATTTATTTATTTATTTATTTATTTATTTATTTATTTTTTATTTATTTATTTATTTTACGTCAAAAAGCAGTTAAAAACTGCGTATGACGTGCTATAAATTTTGGCTCTTATTACTTCCTGCCGCGACAACATGGAAACGATAATTTGAATAATTGTATTTCCCACCGAATTCTAGAAGACGTGCACAGAAAGTGAAGTTACATTTATGTCCAGAAGCAAAACAAGGGGCCATCTCAGCATTTGCTCAATGGATCAGGGAAACTGGACGAAAAACCTAATCAAGATGGGGGTCATTGACCCGGAAGCTGTGTTACAATAGTTGTTACAGGTTGTTTATTCTCATTTATACAGTCCAAATGGTAATTAATGCATTATGTATCATTGTTAAAATTAATGTTACTTTTCTTGTGATGCTCAGTATAGTCTCTAATTGTATAGAAACTGTTATGCAGCAGAAACGATTTCACTTGGGATTTAAACTTTTCTATTGAATTTAATCCTTTAATGTCATCTGGCAAAGTGTTGTAAAATAATGTACATGTATTGTATGTTAATTTTTTGTAATGAGCTGTTGATACCGTCACCTGATGAATATGATTTCTACGTCGAGTGTTATAGTAATAGACTTCGGCATTTTCTGAAAATATATTCCCGCCCTTAAACAAGTCAATTTTTACAAAAACCACTGATTCGTAAATAAAAAGACACGGTAATGGTAGAATTCCTAGATTAATGAAGAGAGGCTTACATGAATCACGTGGGTGGGATTATTTGGTTATTTTCTTAGAGAGGAAGTGGCGGTTCTGTACTTCTTGAATGTTCTTCTTCAGCTCAAATCGCTCGAAGACGCTCTATGAGCGAGAATATCAAACGGACGCGATGTTTTAAGTGTCCATCGTGTTCGCGTAATGAACAATGTGACACTACAATATGAAAGTACGCAGCCGTTACCTAAAGCAAGAATGATCTTAATAGAGGTATTTTGATGAAGTGTCTTGATCTACCGAAAGAGAAACATGGTAACAAAGTTAATTAATTCTATTAAATTTGTCTTTGCCGACCTGGATGGCCAAGGTGGCTAAGAGCGAGTAACGACTCACCACTTCGGTCCGAAGGGTCGCGGGTTCGAGTTCAGCCTTGGGCATGGCTGTTTGTCCCTTGACTTTGTGTGTGTTGTCGCGGAGGACCTCGCGTTCTGCTGACTCCAGTCCTGTCTTTCATTGCATATTAACTGGTCAAAATAGTCAAAATGTTCATATATGTGTGTAAGTTATTTCAAAGCAATCATGAATAATACACGTGTACCTCGCTTGGTATTCTGTTTTACAATTAGAACTTGGTATACGAAATCTCTAACAGGGTCTTTTTTTGCATTTTTCGTCGATTTCGTCTAATAAGTCTTTTTTTACTTTTTCCGACATTTTAATGCATTTTATCTGATATTATCGAATTTATTATCATTTTAATGGTACTTGCTTCAGATAATATTTAAGAGAAGCAACAAATGTTCTCCACAGAATTCCTGAGCAGCCTCTTCGATTTCTTCGATCAGAATTGTAATTTCAGTCATTGTATGTAATCTAAGGTTCCTGTGACGCGTATCCGCGCCATTGTCGGTTCAGACGATTTCGGGATAACTAAATACAGCGATTTCCTGGTAAAGATCACTCCAAGCCAAAAGTTAGAAAGCTGAGTTCACTTGAACAAATAGAAGAAACCTCGATTTCACCAATAACGTATCCAACAGCTTGTGTTGTTTATCCGAACTGGTTTTGATGACATATTTTTTTTGTAATTTTTCTTTACTTTGGGGGCATTTTAAAAATATTTTAAGAGCATTTTATTGATAATTTTGGGCAATTTTTTTAGCACATCAAAATCCGCCTCTACGCATGATCGCACGGGTTTGGACGTTGCAGTTTCTCTCCCTTGAGTTGTTCCCATTTGCTTCGGCGCAACCGCCCTCACGCGATTCGAACTCAAGTTCTTGGCCTCAGTCTTTTCTTAGAACGGAGTCCGTTTCCACCCTGTTCGATCGGGAATAACATCGTCCCCATTTTCTATTCCCAAGGTCAATTTAAAGCGGGTATACTGCAAAGAAAGTAATAGACAAGCTCTAGAATATTCTAGAACTATTTATAGTCGACAGGTAGGAACACAATTCTACTTGAAAAAGTAAAACGGTGGTTTATTAAATGATAGTACCCAATGGGAAAACCAATATAATGACTACTTTCAAAATTTGAAGCTAATGATTGATTGATTGATTTTTTCGTGTTTCCGGGCGCGTCAACTACTGTGGTCATTAGTCCCGTTAGTGTAGTGCATGTTTTTTCGGGAGATGGTGGTGATCTTTCCCCGCTGGATAGTGAGATCCGGCGCCGACCTACCGTTAGCTAGTGGAGTTTCCCCCTAACCAAGACTCTCCCACCAGCGGGGCACCGCCCCATCCGGGACAAGCTCTAAGCCCCCGACCGGTCTCCCGGGATATGTGGTAGTGTAGTGCATGTTAGTGTCAGTGTGTTTGTAAGGGGAGAGGATAGGACAAGGAAGAGGAAGGACAGATCGCGCGCGGTCCGTGGCCCGTTTGGTAAGGTACTGCTCCGGCATTCGCCTGGTGTTGATCGGAGAAACCACGGAAAACTACCGATCAGAGCAGCCGGCCGCTAGAATTCTCCTCCAGACAGCGACTGAATTCGACCTAGCTGGAAAGCTAGTGTCGAAAATCCTGCCGCCGCCTTGAAGCTAATGAAAAGTGAATCTCACTGTTTACCAAAACAAATGTTACATTGTGTGAGTTGATAGTGATAACCCTCCCTTCTGAATGGTTAGATCTGGCGCCTATCTATACGCCGGCCTGCCTGGTGTTTCCCCAATAAGGTATCTCACACCAGCTCGGACAAGCTATGAGGTCTCGACTGTTCTCCAGACACGTATGGTAGTGTAGAGCATGTAAGCGAGGTGAGGGTGGGAGAAGGAAGAGGAAGGAAAGATCGCGAGCGGTGGCTTGTTTATTTCTGCATTCGTCTGGTGCTGTTTGGAGAAACTAAGAAAAACTACCTAACTGAGCAGCCGCGCGCTAGAATTCTCCCCCACACAGCAGCTGAATTCGACCTAGCTATGTAGCTAGAGTCGAAAACCTTGCCACCATCGGAACTCTAGCCCTAGGACCTTCCGGTCAGGGGCACTATCATCAATTGATGCCCTGCTGCTGTCGAATTTCTGTAAAAATGGAGACCCGAAGCAGCAAAGTTTGACTGTCCGGAAACGGCGTGAAACTGAAGCTTACTCCTTCCACAGATGATGTCAGCTGGATCGCAAGCAGTAACGCACTGAGTATGAGAATATAATCGTAACATCAGGTACGAGAAATTGCAAATTAAAATTCAAATATTTGCATTTTCAAACAACAAAGAAACCTATTTATTGTTTTTGTCTTTTTCTATTTTTCTTGGAGTCTAAGTAACCCATTGACACTTCTCATATGACCAACTGGTTATTTTTCCGCCAGTTTATAATCAATTTTGAATATGTGCATCATAATATAAAACGTGATTGTGAAACGGTTTTACGTTTAGTCTCTATAAAAGTCGCAACGAGACGGGCCGGGGTTGTTTGTCGAGAGGAGAAGAATAAAGCTTCCACCAACAGGTGATCAGGAGTAATGTTATAATGGAAATTTTTAGTGCTCCCCACGGGGTAAAAATTACTTATTTCTGAGCACAATTTCACTCTAGGTACCCTCATTTTATGCACTTACATTGCATTGATATAATCTTTTATTTAGGTCGGACCATGCACAGTTTTTAAAATCAATTTAAGTTGTCGACTGAAAGATTTCATGTATCTTCACGTTTCAACATCAATAACTTATGTCTCCTGCGATATCACTTGTTTTCTTTAAACACTAATTCTAGTAATCTTTAGACGAAACAGGTTTCACTGTTTCCTTGTCACAAACCGTGATTTATCTTGGGCAGATTACTTGATATTAATAGCATTAGTAACTAGCTATATCATCGTACCCCGCTGTACCGTCGAGGTCATATAAGCGTCTATTAACAACGTTTAGGTTACGTGATGTTTTGAAATGTGAGCACACTCATCACTTCAGCAGGTGAAGAGGCTTATAGACTTCACCGCTGTGTGCTATAGTGGCTTATAGACTTCACTGTGTTTATACTTCTGCGTTTCATCATCATGCTAGTTTGACCCTAATAGTACCATCAATCACATCACAGGTATATCAATCGGTGTTGCCAATTATTGCAGTCAAAAAGTCTTTACCTTGCAAAAGATGCTGTAGAAGATTTCATTTTTGATTTTGTTTATATTGGTGTTAGAAAACCTTAAATTTATTATCTCGAAATACTTCGGGAAAAGTTTTAGTAGCCAGAAAAACACGAAATGTTTTGCCTTTTTTTTTTGTTTTTGCATAATAATCTGTAAATGGTTGATCAAAATTCATTTTATTCAATTTTAAAGAGCACAAAATGGTTTACAAATTTGCTTGATAATTTATTTTTCTTAATCAAGTAATAATAGAGCTTTAAAATTTCACTAAATTTCCCTTTTTATTCCAAGTGGCTCCATATTACTAATGATCTCTCTAATGCAATATTTCTGGATTCCTAAGGTCATTATGAATAAAAAGCAATTAATACTAATGGTTTAATACTTACCATACTTACGAGTTTAACTCTCGTCTGAAAGTTCTGGTAAAACAGCAGTGGGCCTATAGGTTCTGCCAACTACCACGATTTACTTACATCATGTTGTTGTGCATATTATTGTTATTATTATTATTGTTATTATTGTTATTATTGTTATTGTTATTATTGTTATTATTGTTATTATTATTATTGTTATTATTATTATTATTATTATTATTATTATTATTATTATTATTATTATTATTATTATTATTATTATTATTAGAGTATCGGCCATTTCTGACCTGCTACACGTTCTCTTCCGCGGCCAGTCATATTCTATTCTAGACAGACGTGTATAATTATGGGGATCAGTTTCTCGGCTGTATCCCTTGGTAAGACAAGGTTGTTCAACCTTGAATTATGAATTATGAGATATTAGAGTAATGATCAGAAGTGATTATGACGTTTTTGAACCATCCCAGGATTCGCCTCTATGACCTAGGGAAACCGCGAGGATGGCGGGCCCGGGGATCGAAATCGGGCCTCCCGTTTGAGAAGTCAGCGCGCTAAACGCTGATTCATTTGTACGGTTTATTATTATTATTATAATTATTATTATTATTATTATTATTATTATTATTATTATTATTATTACTATTATTATTATTATTATTACTATTATTATTATTATTATTATTATTATTATTATTATTATTATTATTATTATTATTATTATTTGCTTAACGTAACTTCAAGTGCAAAATGGCCGCTTATGCTCCAAGAACAAAAAAACGTATTTAGTAGTTAATACAGTACTATTTTGGCGTATTTTATAATTCTTTAAATATATTTATTTTGATGAAAAATTAGGAAAATTATTATTTACGAGAGATTTTGAACTCTTAAGTCTCAGCCATGCCATAACTTCTATATCGCTCGTTTCCTCTCGACCCTTCTTGAAAGTGACTACGTTTAGGTATGTATGTCGGGAGTGTGTTTTATAAGTGAGAAGAATTTGGACGAAGATGAAGTAAAGTGAAGAAGAAAGGAGCAAGTCGATTCAAAAATTGTTCTTGTGGGAGTAAACGTGACTGCATCTAAACTTTGCCGCAGCAAATACATTAATTCCAAATTAATGTCTTCATCAATTCGAACGGAATGTGAGTTACCTCAACCATAAATATCATCAGCACTTGGATCTTATAAATATACTTCAATTTCAAAAATCAATGCGTCCTGTGTGGGGAGGAGAATACGACTCAATAAATTAAATAATTAATTAAAAAGACTTTCCTGGCAAGAAATCAAAATCTCATTGGGAGATACCAATTATAAATGAGAAAGTACTTCAGAATACGAGCTCTGAATATGTACACACACATTTGATAAGAGTTGATACAAAATGCGTAATAATAACAAAGAGCGGTTGGATTTTCTATAAATGAGCCATTTACCGTAACAGAGATCGTTTCCTGCAGTGCGCACAACGCATCCGTGATATCGCAAGGCGAAGCGTCACGCGTCGATAACTAGCACGATCTCAGCCTAATGCATTACTTCCCAAGAACGAAACCAAGGAATTTCATGTTTCAAACGTTGTTGTTTCCTCCTGTTATATGTATCCTTGAGCAGTTTTTGGTTCCGCTAATTACATCTGAACCCTTGAAGTTACATAAGAGGGCGTAGTATATTCAGTAATAAGTAATTGGCTGAAATAAAATGGGTTCGGGGCACGAAACCTGTAAGTTTACATTCTGAGGAGCAATTGAGTCATTATACTGCAGCTCTAGCACGTTTTCAACGGACGAGTTTCGCGTAAGGTTAGGGTGTTTTCATCGTGCGATTCTAACTTCACAGGAATGTTTTTCAACAGAAATTGTTCTTGTGAAATTCCAAATTGTCTACACACGTTCTTCTTTTTATTAGGTTTAGAGAGAAAAAAGTGGAGTGCTAAAATGTCCAACAACAAAATTTATACGGGTTGAACTTTTCAATATCAAATAAAGCTCAGTCAAACACAATTTACAATGTGTATCTTATGCAGTACTCGGTCCTACGCAATCAGTGTATTGTATTTGGAAACTACATTGTCACAATAGAGCTCTTTATTGCACACCCCAAGCAAAAACAAACTGAAACGACACCATTCGCTGCGTAGGTTTTGGCTGAACACATCAATACGAAAATTGAAAAAAAAAAAAAAAAAGTTTTCCTAGAGATAACTCATAAATGAACAGAGTACACACATCGATTGATCAAAATTAGCAGTATAAGAAATAAAATATATTGCCGTGTGCAATCTCATTATTTGGAACTTGACAGTGAACCAGCCTAGCAGAATGCTGCCTAATTATATAGTAAACTCGTTTCATCAACTTTGCTGTTCAAATCTAATTTGTCTTTAATTAAAAAACAAAGCAGTCAGGAGCATCATTTAAATAATGGTATATTATATAAGGTCAATAAACAGTTGTTACCGTATTTTTATTTCTCAAATTTCTTAATATCACCATTTACATTTTACAATTTGTTTACCAGGCATTATGAAATGTCTTCCTGAACGTTTCATATATTTACTTGCCTGTAGACATTTTGAATTAGGTAACTACGGAATAGAATTATTTCAAAAAGAACTTTCTCGCTACAGAATAGAGAGAAAGTTATGTAATCCTGCGCCAGAAAACGGCGAATTTTCGGCAAAAAAAACTTATTACAGGGCCCTGGTAACGAAAAAGTGGATACATTAATTTGGTAAATTTACAAAACAATTTCTAACGCGTAGTGTAGCCAGAATTTATGTTTTGTGGGTCTTTGATACCGAAACATAGAAAATATCTGTCTCTCTGACTGTCCGTCTGTGACCAACGCTACCAGCTAAACAGTTCTGCTGATTTTCTCCACAATTGTTATTCCACAATCGATCTGACTGACGTCGTGGTCCCTTGAATTTGAAACCGATATTTGAATTTTGGGAGGTACTTTACCTGAAGCTCCTGGAACTTTTTCCAAATTTTAAAAAAGTAGCTTCACAATTTTTGATTAAATTTTGTTGTAGATAGCGTGAAGGACGTTTAAGAGAATAGTGCAGGTCTCGTGTTCGTTAAAAACCCTGATTTTTCGAAAATTGTAAAAGTTTAAAATATTTTCGGAGTCTTCCTACGATTAAAATATTAAAGATAGAGATGTTTTCCCTGTAGGAAATCTTTTACTTAAAGATAGATTTTAAAATATGGTAATGTACATTTTTTTGAAAATTTGATAACTTTGCACGTAATTTTGCTATTACTCGTAGGAAGTCTCATAGACTTATCCGTATGCTTTGGGGCCGACGCATGATAATGCTGCCAAAATTAAAGATCTCTTCGAAGACTGTAAACGTACTTTGAAAACTTGACTCACAAACAATTGAATATGTTATCTGCTATGTACAGAATATTTGCTAGCTCTTCTCAAATGAGACGAATTAACAGCCGACGAATTTATTTAATTAATTAATTATTAACGAATTTATAGGAATCAATGACAGTCCCAGAGAAATCTTCCGTCCAATCAGCATTACACAATTTGTAATATAGGTAAAGATAGTTCAATATTGACTAAGTTGAATATATATGTGTCTATTTTTTATGGAGATAGCTTTCTAAGTTTAATGTCAGAACATATTCAAAGTATTCGTGAACTGTCGCGTAATAGTTGGACCATTTTCAAATACGCACTTTGATATCTCCAATAAATTAATTAAAACAAATTTTTGGCTGAAACTAAAATTCCGCTGACGTACTACCATTTAAATTACTTTCTTTTTCTACCCCCGCCCTGCCATTTTGCGAATCAGAGACGCTCATTGGTCCAGTTAGCTTCTCACACTGCTTTCCACTTGTCACATCTCAACATCAGTTACTGCTCAATCATCCACAATTACTATTCTGATTATCATTCACTCCTTGTGAACATCGCCCCATCACACTCCATACAGAAGATATGGCAATGGTGGCCTTTTGAGAAAACGAGCCAACGGAAAGGGGTGAGATGTCTCCCTGGAGCACGTTTAGAAATTAGTAAGGCGCACATCTAGACGTTGCGTAGGTAATAACAGCAAAGAATTCCATATTTACATTCTCCGTCCTTGATTATGAGTCGGACCTTCCTACTCTCGTATAGAAGAAATAAATGTATTCTTCACAAATAACAATATTCCACTGCTGGCTTACCTCAAGCAGCGAACCGTGATTATTGTTTTAGCTGCTTCTAATAATATATGAAAATTACGTTTTTAACAACATTAATGTATTCCTATTCAAACCGGAACCCACTTTTCAAATTTTCGATACGAGCAGTTGCAAATTTACAAAACGCATTTTTTTAATTTCTCAAAACTCTCAACTCAAAACTTTTCTCTTTCTCTTGATTTATTCGTATCAAAATTTGCATAATAATTATCCATTATTACATTCCAATGCATTGCATTATTATTTTTAATCATTATATTTAATTTTAACCCAGTCTCACTCAAACAAAACCCATCTATGACGTCCTGCAAATTTGGAAAACTATCCCACAAATCTTCTAAAGAAAAGAAGATATGGCACCGTGCGCAAGAGTGCGTGCAGTCGTAAAAACAGTCGCCATTTCATCAGCTTTCGTATTTATGGCGTCTCTCTCCGCTACGCCAGCCGGCGCAATAAAACACTCGCGGAAACAACAGAACGTCGGTGCACGGGGGGGGGGTGCGTTTCCACAGGAGGCCGAGGAATAGGGCGGTGGAGTAGAGACGCAGCGATGCTCAGACAAACTAGAAACAGACTGTTGCTGTCATTCGATCGATATAAACATTTTTTAAATGTTCTTCCGTCTATTCTTCCCGTTTCTCATCTAATCTATGTTGCATACCTGCGTATCTAATATCTCTCGATCACATATATATATATATATATATATATATATATATATATATATATATATATATATATATATATATACGAGGTAGGGTCAAAAAGTTCCCGGAATGGTCGCTTACAGTCAAGTATTTGTTAGCTGAAAGGGAAATTTTTGTTTGTGAGGTTGGCATAACTGGTAGTGAACGTGCTTTTGAGGTTAGCAGGCAGTTGTAGTAGGTTCCGTGCGTTCGGTGTTCAATATTGTAGATCGTAGTTTCTTTCTTTCGTCGGATTGGGCAATGTCGTCATTAGAGCAGCGTGGCAATATTAAATTCTGTGTGTTGCTGGAGAAATCACCCTCGGAGACTCTTGAGATGCTAAAAAGGGCATACGGAAATTCTGCGATGAAGAAAACAGCAGTTTACGAGTGGCATAAGCGTTTTCGCGACGGTCGCACAACAATTGAAGATGACGTTCGGACTGGGCGGCCTTCCACTTCCACTACAGACGACAATGTTGAGCGCGTTCGACAAATTGTGCGTGCGGACAGGCGAACAACCATCAATACTATTGCCTCTGAAGTTGGTATTTCACATGGGAGTGTTCACAGCATTCTTCATAATGACTTGAACATGCATCGTGTTTGCTTGCACATTGTTCCAAAAATGTTATCCCCTGAGCAAAAGGAAATGAGAGTGACCATGTCCAGGGACTTGATTGAAATGGCTGATGCAGATGACAGCTTCCTGCGCAAAATTGTTACAGGTGATGAGACATGGTGCTTTCTTTACGACCCTCAGACAAAACGGCAGTCCGCTGAATGGAAGTCAAAAACTTCACCAAGAAAACAAAAATTTCGCTTGGACAGAAGCCGGGGTAAGGTGATGTTGGAGGTGTTTTTTGATTACCGTGGAGTGATTCATTATGAATTTATTCCTGAAGGGAGAACAGTAAATAAAGAATTGTACACAGAGATCTTAAAACGGCTACGAGATGCAATTCGACGAAAACGACCTGAAAAATGGGCAGAGAATGACTGGTGTTTGTTGCACGACAATGCCCCAGCACATCGATCCCTAATGGTGAAACAATACCTTGCCAAGAATAATGTTACCACTCTGGAACATCCTCCATATTCTCCCGATCTCGCACCACCAGATTTCTACCTGTTTCCAAGGTTAAAAATGGCATTGAAGGGACATCGTTTTGCTGATTCGTCAGAGGTGATTGAAAATGCGACGGAGCGGCTGAAGGAACTTTCAAAAAACGGCTTTCAAGAGTGTTTCCAACAATTATATGAACGGTGGAATAAATGTGTAGATGCAGGAGGAGAGTATTTTGAAGGGAAATAATGTAAGAATGTTATAAATATTTTTAATAACCAATTCCGGGTACTTTTTGACCATACTTCGTATATATATATAATCGCAAACTCCGATAAAAATTAAGAAAAATTTACCGTTTTTGAGAAGTTAATTTTTATTATATATATATATATATATATATATATATATATATATATATAATAAAAATTAATTTCTTCTTAATTTTTCTTAATTTTTATCGGAGTTTGAGAAGTGTGCTTTAAAAAATGGCGCAAGTTCGTTCGCGGATTGCGCGATTAAAACCCTGTGAATTTTTCAATGCATGTCCTTTAACACCACAAGTTAATTTCTCGCGTACTACTTACGTAGTACAGAAATATTGTAATGTGGCGAAATACCGGCAATTTTTTCACAAACAAACTTCTATTGTGTTGCTCTGATTCCGAGAAAGTGAATACATCTTGGTGTGTGTGTGTGTGTGTGTGTGTGAGTGTGTGCGTGTGTGTGTGTGTGTGTAAATATACTTAGTAATATATGCAATTAAAAAAAGAAAATATGCGAAATAGTGTAATGTAATGTATAAGTGTAAAAATTAATAAAAAGTGCAAAGTGGAAAATATGTTTTAAGCAAAAAAATACAGAAATCATATAAATTGTTACAAGCGACCAGCATTAAATAAAGGGATTAATTTTGAAGAACACTCATTTCTTAGGGAAATAATTGAAAATGCAGTTAATGTACATTTCACAAAATAAAAAAATATAGATATTGCAACAAAAATATGAATTCCTTTCGATTATATAATATTATCTAATGACCAAATAGCACGTGGCGAGATAACTATTAGAGCCGCTTACACTCTGACGGAACTATAAGATTTGGGTTCCTTTTTGTGAATGAGGAGTGAATATACAACAAAAAAATGCAAATATGATAAATGTTTGCAAATATGGTAAAAAATATGCAATTATGGTGATATATGCAAAAATATGGGAAATAAAAATAGCTTAAATTGATTTTAAATGCTTGAAAACATATAGAATTGGTTGAAACGGGATGTTTTAGTTAACAGAAAAAATATGCAAATGAATATAAATCACAGCCCTAATTATCACCAACATCGCTGTTTCCCGATCCATCTAGTTCATGTCGCGGCCCCCTGAATTTGAAAGGGCATTTTAATTTTTGGGCGTTCTATACAAGATTCATCATTTTTTCACAGTTCTGTCAAAGGCCTCAAATTTTTTGTTTCAATTTTCTTTCTCTTCTAGGAAAAAAACACGAATATAAAAATGGTGCACGACTAATATTCGTTTAATTTTTGATATTTCGAAAATTGCAATAGTTCAAAGTTTTTCCGGCGTCTTCCTACAATTACAATATTGAAAACAAGATTCAATTAGCGCATTTTCAGAAGCGCTCAAAACATTTTTTTAAAACCGGCTCTAAGTTTTTGTTTAAAATATGCATATAAAATCAGGTTTTAGTGTTCTATAATATTATTAAAGTCATATTTCAATTCTACTATTAGAGAACTGAAAAGTTGAGAAACAAATATATTTTGGGCGTCGAGTGGGAAGCAGTTGGGAAGAGGGTGGGGTAAAATAGAAAACTAGACTAGACTACAGAGATTAGAAAACTAATACTAGAATGACTGTCATTCAATTGCTTCACTATTTTACAATACGGAAAAAAATCGTATATTTTTAATTGGAAATATTTTATTGGACGAAGATGTCAAATTTCGCATCAAAACAAAAATATACACAATTACTTGCTAGTTACATTACAGCCATTATGAATAATTTATGAAATTGGGATTAATTAATTACATTGACTAGTTGATATGGTAAATATATATAACGACTGTCGATTAAACATCATCGCTCATTAATCTTTGTGACCAATGCATATAAAATAATGCACTAATATTGTACTCAAAGTACAACTTTTTTCAATATCAAGCCTCAGCCAAAACAACGGCTTGTAGGCGAGACGAAATTTGTCAAAAACAGTGTCAAAAACAGCTTGTGGCTTTATAAATGGGGAAGCCTGCAAACACATTGCATTACATTGTATTGCATTACCTGCATTATATTTCTATATAATCTCTTCCGATACAGACTTAAGGGAGTAGCGCTCTTACTGCATATTGTGAAAACTAGTTGGTGTTCAAAGCTACTCACTGAGGTGCATAGTAATGTTATCTAATGAGCACGCCCTTCTTCAGACCCTACGCCCACCATTTAAGGCACCCTTAAAGGCTGCAGCCTTCGTCCGCCGGTAAGTCTGCGTAGTGAATGAATGACGTCACGCCTGCTCGTTTTACACAGGTCTTATGGCGAAATGAAGTGGGAGTCTAACGCTTTTCTCTTCCCTGTCAACAGCTTCAAATGCGATACGAACGGCCGTTAACGAACTAAGACAAATTTTGATACCATTGTTACATAATATACTTCGGTATATTATTAATAAATCTATTATTCTATAAGTCTATTATTAATAAATAAAAACATTTATAAATATATTTTTAAATTTCTTTTAGTCGGAGATTTCTTTAGGGGAGGCTCTGCCTTACAGCCTTTAATGTCGAGCCGCGTCTGATCAAGAATAGTAGTCCTTATTTGGTGTTGCATTCTTCTTGGGTAATGGTGGTTTCTAGAAAATCGATCGAATTCTGAAATCGTTGATTAGTGTCACGGTCTTCGCCCTACACTTAACAGTCTGGAAAGTTTAGAACTGGAGAGTTAGACGAACATGTATTTGCATGATGTGATCGTATAAATAATCTGCAATTAACTTCAAAAGAAGACGCGGAGCCCCAATGAACTCGTCAACTCTTCAGCTGCATACGTCTATCCAGGGCTTGACAACTTCAAATCCAATAGCTTCAAATTGTCGACAGCATTCTACCGAAGACGTGTGGGACACGACGGCTTTGAGCTTTGCATCAGGGACGTTCTTCCCTCGCTGTATTTACTGTGATATAGGCCGAGCAGCACCGGGGGCGGGGTGGAAGGAGCAGGTGGAAAGCAGCGAAGGCGGATGGGCGCAGCAAGCGGTGGGCGAAGGGTGGGCAAGGGGTGGAAAGCAGCAGGGCGGCAGAACCCGTGAGTTGTGGGGTGGTTGGGAGGGTGGCGTGACAGGGAGGGTCGTTGGGAGAGGGCGGAGGACAATAAAGTCAGAGAGGTGACGGTGTGTATGTGTGGCGTGAGTGACGTGAGTGGCATGAGTGGCGTGGGTGGCGTGGGTGGCGTGGGTGGCGTGGGTGGCGTGAGTGGCATGAGTGACATGAGTGGCGTGGGTGGCGTGGGTGGCGTGGGTGGCGTGTGCGGTGTGGGTGGCGTGTGTGGCGTGTGTGGCGTGTGTGGCGTGTGTGGCGTGGGTGGCGTGTGGCGTGAGTGGCGTGTGGAGTGGGTTGCGTGGGTGGTGTGAGTGGCGTGGGTGGCGTGTGCGGTGTGGGTGGCGTGGGTGGCTTGGGTGGCGTGGGTGGCATGGGTGGCATGAGTGGCGTGTGGCGTGGGTGGCGTGTGCGGTGTGGGTGGCGTGGGTGGCTTGGGTGGCGTGAGTGGCGTGAGTAGCGTGAGTGGCATGGGTGGCGAGAGAGGTGTGAGAGACGCGAGTGGCATGGGTGGCGTGAGCGGAGGTGGCGACGGGGGCGGCCTGGTAGGCGGGGCCAGAGGCAGCCGCGGGGGCGACGGGGGCAGCAATTGTCGGCGTGGGCGGCGTGAGCGACAAGAGCAGTGCGGGAGGAGTTGGCAGCATGGGCGGTGTGGCCGCCGTGGGCGACGTGGGCGACGTGGGCGGCGTGGTCGGCGTGGGCGGCGTGTTCGCCAAGGTCGCCGTGGGCGGCGTGGGCGGCGCGGATGGCGGGGACGGTGAGGGTGGCGAGGGCGGCGTGTGCGGCGGGTGACAGGTGGGTGCAGTACAGATCGGAGGAGGTGCAGGCCGCGCTGTCAGGGGAAGTGGAGGCAATAAGATATTGGAGGTCGCGGTGGTGGTGGGCGGGGCGGAGGCGGCGGCGGGGCGCCCGCCGTGCACGCCATCCCTTATCGCGATGCGCCGTCGCCGTAATTCAGGTCCGTAATTGGCACCGGCTGATACGCCCCCGCCTGCGCCGCTCGCCAGGTGCCAGCGAAAGCCAGGCGGGTGCTGCTCGCGGAGAATTCCACAGGTTCGCGAGGGGGATGCTTTTGATCTAATTCCATGTTACTGTTTTAAACGCGTCCAAGGAATACAACCAATCAATAAATTAAGTAATTAATGAGACATGATCAAACGTATAAATGAAGGAATTACTGCAAGTATGAAGCATAGAATGGCGAAAGCAATAAAGAAATTACTAATAAAAATGAAGGAATGACTAAATAATAACTAAAGAAATAAATTAATAAAGGAAGTAATGAAAAAATGAAGAAATCGAAAAGGAAGGAAGAAAGGAATAATTTTCTTTAATGAATACATTAATTAAACACATTTTGAACGCAAGGCTTTCAAAATCCTCTCTTGGCTCTCCCAATCGTCTGTCAGACCAATGTTTTGAATTTTGGGGGGGAATCCTCAGTTTTTTCTGTTGACATGAAAAATAACAAAAGCTTCTAAGCGCCCTTAGAATTTGTATGTGTAATAACAATATAGACACACATACTTGTATGTACATCAGTCATTGTTTTGCGTTGGTGTATAATTAAAGAATCTCCCTAATTGCAGTTCATATGCCTGAGTATTTTTTGGAAGCGATTAAAAACAATAACTCTCGAAAAATCTCTCAGACTATTGATTAAAACGTCATTTGGATTTCATTCTTAGTTCCCTTTCTAATCAACAAAAAAGACGTTTAATATCCGCTGCCATTATTTCTTCTGTTTCGATTTCCTCTTTTCGATTTCGCTTGGTTTGTATGAGGTGTTTGTTTCTGAAAAAGTCGTGCATAGTCCAATCTTATGCAAAACTCTCTACAATTTGTTCATCAATTTTACCTAGCAATATAGTTTCTCTACTCTGTATCATTCTCTGAATTTAGGATACATTTAGTAAATATTTTTTTGTGATGAACACAGACGGAGGTCACTTCAATTGTGTTTTTCTTTTGCAGAGGTGAGACATTTTATTCGTTTATGCCATTTCTTAAAAATATTGAATACGTCTGGGCGAGGAAGACTAATTGTTTCATGAGAGTATTCATTAGGAACTTCAAATCTTCCCTTCGCCTAGTGGAGACTTCCTTCCCTTGAATTTATTGAGATTTTCTAGCGCGTTAATGAGCTGACGGCCTCATTAAATAACTTAAAGATCTTAATTAGAGATACAAGAACAACATGAAAGTAATTGAATTAAAAGTCTGTTGATTAATGCCGAGAGAAGGTTGGAGGGAATTATATCGTAGTAAGAAAGAACGCAGAATAAAACACTGTAACTTTTTGCTTTATATTTTAGGAAGAAAAATATTGAGAACATTACCTTTATAACGAGGGAAAATATTTAAAAATTTATGCAAAAAAACAATATTTCGCCTTTGGGGGGGAAGAGTATTTAAATTGATTCTTTACAAAAGAAATCACTCACGAATGATGATGTTATTTGTTGTGTTACCGAAATTAACTTTTGTAATTTTCTTTATTAATGGTCCTTCTTACCACACCTTATAAGATCTTTTTACCAATAGGTCTCAAGATAACCTTCTTATGACATGTTGTAATACCGTCTCCCATTGACTTTCTCTCCCTTGCTTCGTAAGAAGAGGTAAGTATGATAATCGTGCGCCGAAAACGGCAAATTTTGGACCGAAAAACTTTTCTAGGCCCGCGTAACAAACAATTGGGTAAATATTATTGCATTATGTAGTAAATTACTTCCTCTAACACGTTGAGTAGACAGAATCAATGTTCTGAGGGTCCTTGATTATAATCCTGAATAATCGATTTATGCCAAAACGTCTCTGTCCATTCATATGCCTTGCTTTCATTAGCTTATTTCTCTATTTTCCTGTCTATATGTCTCTCTGTCCCAGCGTTCATCAGTCCGTCTGTTTGTTTGTTTGTGGTCAACGCTAGTGCCTAAACCGTTCAGCCGATTTTCTCCAAAATAGAAATTCCGCAATGTATTTGAAGGAACTCGAACAGCAAGGTATTTACATCTGTTGAACTCTCTAAATTATCGAACATTTCAAAATTTGGAATTATGCGACAAAGTATTTGATGTAGCACTACGAGTTTGTATTGCACAAAGGGTTTAAAGGCCACTCTCTCACTTGTCTTCATACACATTGCAATAATAGTTCACGTGTATTTAACGTGTATTAACTATATAATAAAAATGTATTTACGGAAGCAGTTATGTTTTAATATTCACACATGACAAACAACGTACGAGCTGTAGTTGTCGATGTTCTAGTTTTCTTGTGAGATAATACATCACACGTTTTTAGAAGTTTGCAGTCACACAATTAAAGGATCTCCTAAACACTGAAGCTAATCATGATTCCAAATTAGAACGGTTAGCTTATTTTGAGATACACGGTTAACTTATAATGTGACATTGACGGTGACATTTGCATAGGTATATATTAATTTTATTATTACACGAGTACATTTACAGTTCTGACGTAGTAAAGAGAAAGTACTGTCATAAGGAAAAATCAGCCATTTTTCGACAGATAAAATATTGTGAGGCTCTGGCATCGAAAACGTGCATACATTTTGTTTCTAATTCTAACGTTTAATTCTAAGCTTATTTTCTTGAATATATTTTTCAATAAAAACAAACAAATGTTTTGACTATGAAATCAATAATATATGAGGTTTGCAGTTGCTAATGGCTTTACCGTTAATGCGACAGGAAGTGTTAATTCATACATTTCGTCTTCAGATTTGCGGACCCTCATCATTGCTTTTAGATAAAAATCAAACTGTGGTGGCTGCTCCTCAAGGACTTTAGGGCGGCGCCCTCCCCAGAAAAAACAACATCGAGAAAAGTTGAAAGTACAGTCGACTCCGGTGATAGTGAAATTCTGCGGACTAGCATGCTTGGTTCACTATATCCGATGACGTCAAAAATAAATGTAATTTCTCCATATAATAATGATTTTATTATATTTTATATGATTTATTTATTTATATGATTTTATTAGATTTTTTTAGAGATATAGCAAATTCATTAACAGCACGAACTGAAAATTTCAATATCTTTATTTGTCCGTAAAAAATAAATTAGTTTCAATTGTTTGTTTCATATATTTTTCATTAGTAATTTCTTTAGATCCTTCTCCAGAGTTGGTGCTTTCTCCATACATGATTCTGCATTGACCTCTGTCTCTAAGTTTCGTAATGCAGTCGTGACATCTTTCAATGCTTCTTGCACTGTTGGAACACCATCCCACACTCCAAAGGTCCTTCTACTCGCCTAATGACAACGTGATCCAATTAATTTCTATTACTTATTTCCTACGTTCACTATAACCGGATCTTCTTATGTTTATTTGTAATGTAAGTGAAACGGGACCAGTGACTTAAGTTCACTATAACCGAGGGTTCACTATATCCGAGTTCACTATAACCGGAGTCGACTGTATTAATATGAAATAAATTAATCGTTTAATTTGTGCTTGCCACCAACGCAATTTTTGAGGGTAAATTTAGTTTTAAGTGCCCGATAATGCGAAAGGTAAATGTTTTGGGAATGGGTAGCATCGTGGACTACCGGGAGTCCGTCCGTAGCTGGTGCATGCGAGACAATGGAAGATTGAGGATGGGTGGGGATATTGAGAGTTGGGTGGGAGCAGCGTGCTTCAATTAGCGTTCTGTTCTGCATAGTCTGCGCCTATTAACTAAGCTAAGAATACCGACTCTTTCATCCGATTTCATAAATTACAGTTTTGTTTGCTGGAAATATTTTTTCGCGTGAGCATAATTGTATCTTCCATTATCAACGTAGAAGTTGTCTTAGACAATAATTAAAATCCGGAAACGTGCAAATCGGTAGTACACTACATGCTATAGTTTTCCTCGTTCAAGGAATATTTCGAAGAGGTAAAATGTATGCAATAGTTTGGACATATATGTCATGTTTTGCTCCCTAATTTTTGAAGAGATTAAGATCACTTTCAATTCTACAATTGCTCTATTAATCGTTTGGTATACGAATCTATAGAAACAATAAAAGGCGATTGTTTTGTATGTTTAAGTGAATACGGTGTTAGTTAAGTTTAATAACAATACGTTCTGGGTCACACCCATTCGAAAATTTGTATTTGTACACATAGAAGTGTAAAGTGAGAAATTGAACGTAAGAACGTTCATTCATTCTCTAACATTATTTACAGTTTTGTTTTTTCCATATTCCCTTGAAATTCATCAAATTTAATACGTTCCAAGGCAATATTGTTCGTAGGTTGTTCCAAATTTATTTTTCAAAATATGTTAACAGGCATAAGGAAAAAATTAAAATGACATATGCCACGCAATTCCCTTGTTCAAATTAACTTCACGTGTTCACTTATAGATCCAACATCATTGTTGCCAACTCAGTGAAAGAAAATTATGACGTATTGAGCGAAAAATCATTTTGTACTTGAGTTTAATCAATGGCACCTTCTTAGATCTATTTACGTCGCGTTGATTTAATTCCCGGCATACTAGCTGAGGTTGCAGCTCCAAAACACGCAAACAAAAGTTTTTGGAAATTTCTTTGAATCTTCTTACCAGACCAGAGAACAAATTATCAGTTCCCCATCAGGAGATCGAGATGCGTCGAATGACCCCTCGTGTGTCTCTGGATTGGTGAACGGGAAGTGGTCTAGCCGTGAGTGACGGAACCGCACATCCGAACATCCGCATACTCGGGAGTTACTCAAATACAGTATAGGGAAGTAATGTTTTATACGTAAGTTTTCAAAAACGAACGATGCACTTGAAAGTGATTCACCTGCGAGCAAAGAAGTCGTAAAAGATGAGGGAAGAAAATGTGAAGCTAATATGATGTTTAATTAGCACAGCACTTCAGTGATTTTATATTATTAACAATATTCCTAATGCTATTTTCAAAACGTTTGTTCTCGTAAGTAGAGTGTCGTACACGCTGAAAATTACGGTTATTTTTATAATACACAAGCTCATGTGCTTCTTTTATAAAAGTTTCATAACTGCTTCAAAGTAGAATGGAACAACCTCAGGAGTGAATTATAAACGAATGCAGCTCGAGACAATTTGCAGGATGCACAAGCATCAATAAATTCGGCAAGATGTTGACGCGGATAAGAGGCGCGCGATGAATTCGCAACGAGTGTCTGTTGGCTGATGCGAGGATCCCGTGCAAGCTGCGTTCGTGGATTATTCACGAACTGTTAACTCTTTATCGCCAACATCGACCGCTTGCCCCGCACACAGTAAAGGGGAAGGTGTGACGTACGGCATTCGGGGCAGATGTTACTTCGTGCAAGAGGAGGCGACCGTGAGACGGTGTGACGGTAGGACGGTGTGACGGTAGGACGGTGTGGCGGTAGGGCGGTATGACTGTA
>BLKR01009842.1:0-84136 GCA_011170035.1 Teleogryllus occipitalis | reverse complement strand
ACGCTAGGGACTAAACCGTTCAGCCCATTTTCTCCAAAATTGATATTCCGCAATCCATTTGACTGATGTCTCAGCCCCTTAAATTTGAAACCGTTATTTCAGTTTTGGGGGGTACTTTGCATGAAGTCCGGCGAAATTTTCCTACTTTTCAAAATAAATACTCCATAGTTTTTAATTTGGTTGTTGAATAGTGAGAAGGAAGTTTAAGAGGATGGTACAGGTCTCATGTTCATTGAAAACCCTGATATTTCGAAAATTGTAAAATTTCAAAATTTGTTCGGCGGCTTCCCACAACCAAAATATTAAAGATAAAGATTTTTCCCCTTCATGAAATCTGTTCCTTAAAGAAGGATTTTGAAACAAGGTCAAGTACAATTTTTCAAAAATTTGAGAACTTTCGCGTAATTTTGCGAGAGAGCTGTGCCCGGGATGTCTTAGGGTCGAGTCGATCGTGGAATTTCCGACATTCAATAATTTGGTTCGAGGTCAGCCACTGACTGAGGAGAATTCTAGCGACCTGTTTCTATGATCGGTAGGGTTCTCCGACAAACGGGCCAAAAATTGCATGCGATTTTTTTTCTTCATCTTTCTCCCCACCTCTACTTTTCAACACACACACACAATGCACATCCCTACCAAATAACGAGAGACCTACCAGGAACTTAGAGCTTGTCCGGCTGGGGCGATGCCCCGTTGGAGGAAGTGCCTGGAGAGGAATACCCAACAAGTTGATGTGTAGGTCGACGCGTGATCTTTCGTTCCAGTGAGGGAGGAACTCTGCCAACCCCGTGGTTCAAACATTTGCTACACCCGCGGGACTAATGACCTCGACGCACCCGGAAACACCAGTCAATCAGTTGTGTAAACCTGCACGTTTGGGCCGGGAGAGGTGGCTCAGACATCAACTGATGTCACTGCAGTGCCTCTGACCGGGTGGTTCCAGGGTCGAGTCCCACACGACGGAAGGATTTTCGACTCTAGCTTGTCATCTAGGTTGCATTCAGTCGCTGTCTGGGAGTTGTGGTTGCATTAATCAGTAGTTTCCCGTGGTTTCTCCGATCACCTCCAGGATAATGCCGGAGCAGCGTCCTTCCAAACCGGCCACGGACCGCGCGCGATCGTCCCTACCTCTTCCTTGTCCTATCCTCTTCGGTTACACACACACGCACACTAACATGCAGTACATTACCACACGTTCTGGGAGATTGATTGGGGACTTAAAGAGCTCGCCCCGGCTGGTGGGAGATACCTGGCAAGGAGAATACCTCGCTGGTCGAGGGTAGGTCGGCGCTGGGTTTCACCAACCAGCGGGCTAAGATCACCGCCATCTCCCGGTGAAAAAAATTCACTACACTTACGGGACTAATGTCCTGAGTAGTTGACGCGCCCGGAATCACTAATAAATTACCAGTGAATCAATCGCGTACACCTGCACGCGTGCTATATTGCTTTCTGTGCGGTGTTGTGCCCTTGGTGCGTCGCTTGGGCGCGGTGGGAGGCCTGGGGTGGGTGAGGGGGAGGGAGAGGCCGCACCAGGACGGGAATCGGAAAGGCTTCTCGAACGCGCGATAGGAGGTGCATAGCTGGGCCCGTAATGGAAGGCAAACACGGCTCTCCGCCTGGGATCTCCGCCCACTGGCTTCGCCACCGTCCAATTGGTTATTCCGTGCTTTTTTCCGCGTCTTTGCTTTTGCGTCCGTTGCATTTTCCTAGTTACATTCATGTGGGAGTAATCCAATTCTATTTATGTTATTTTTATTCAGTACTTGAACTTGCGCAACTGAATGACGCTTAAACTGAAAAATTGTTCATAGTTGACCAATGCTATCAGTACAAAAAACGAACTTAAACTAAACAAAGAGAGAAAATAATCCAGGCACGTATGGTTAGAATATCAATCTTGATGCATCGTGCTAAATATTTTCAATAAGACTTTATAGTAGGTCAGGGAAATATTTTCATCGCATTTGTGTCCAGTAAAGTACGGATAACTTATATAAACGTCCTGAGCTCTCTTGAATATCGTGGAATAATAAAGCAAACAAACATCCCTTCTTCAAAACTCGTATATTATTCGAATGAATATTGTTCCAAACTCTACATTCCGAACCATGTTTATTCGGTTTTATAAAGTGAATGTTTTATTTTCTGAATAAAACATCGGCCGATGATAGGAGCTCTTATTCACTAGTCTGTCTTCTTAATCGAGTTTCAACTTGACTTTTCTCACTTTCTAAATTTGAGAACAAGTAGCACTTGCATTCGAAGTCAGTAGAATGTTGCTTATTCGTGCGGTTGGAGTTTATAGAAAAAAGTTTTAATTTGAGGAACGTCCCACACTAGCTCGTTGAATTAATGGGAAGTTGAAGTGTTGTAACCCAGATGATGTTCTTTCAAAAGCCGATGGTGTTGCTTTTACTACCCGAATATTAGAGGCTACAGAGTGCCGAACTGAATAACGGCCATCGTAAATTTCACTTCCCCGAAATCATAAATTAACTCCTTTCCTTGGAAAGAAACATTAAGATATGACTTTTATTTTTTTGGTTACGCGTTCTTCACCATTAAACTTCATTTTTTCTCTGTTCTGGTAATAAATGCAAGTGGTTTTACAGCAGCAATTATTTGTGGAATTTAAAGATAAGAACGTGCGTTTGCCAACTTAAAAAATAAAATGTCGCTCAATGTCGCTAGGACCAGTCTATTGCGGAGGAAGAGAAAATGTGATGTGACAATGTGAGGAAGAAGTATCAAATTCATTTAAAACTCATTTTCTTCGGATCATTGAAGCAATTTAATGATCACGTTATTGGTTTGTAAAATTGAACCCAAGCAATTTTGAACGTTTTCCAACAATATTGTAAAAATTCTGAAATGGTCTCTCACGTTAAATTTCACTGAATATGAATTGAATTCATAATTTAAATTGCCCAAGCACTATTTACATATGCCGAGTTTCTTGGTTTATGCCCAGTTGCTCTTACCATTGGGCTACCGAGAAGTTTCATGATACTCGATACCTGTTACAGCTTATCTAACAAAGAGGCAGGCTATGAGAATAGAGTAATTTATAATTGTAAGACGCTATTGAAAAGTCATGGTTTAATTCGAAGTGGGAATTGGGGTACGTTCTAATTGCACGCCCCATTGTTGAGACAAATGCTATCACTGCCTGAAAGTATTGTTTTCTCCAAATAGGAGTAAACATCTCTGTTGCTAGAAAACAACTTACATCGTGATCTTCCCATTGTAAGTTCTAAAATGTTTTGCCGTACTCGTGATATTGTAGAAAGTTGAAATATGGATGCCATATCTTTGGCGATAATCTCTCGAATTTGTCTGAGAGGAACACAGGGAATATTGTGAAGAGGATAAAGCGATATGGAGAAGTAGAAAGAGTAGAGGAGGAGTAGAAAGAACATTAACACCAAGGAAAAAATAATACGGAATATAAATGTAAATAACACGAAAACAACAAACAGGAAAACAAGACAAAGTGTTAAGGGAAGACATAAAGCAAAAATCTGTATTTTTCACATTTTGGGGATTTTAAAATTTTCTGTATACTTAGTTTTCTGAATGAAAGTATACATACATAATTGTGAAATGCACTCTTTTGACATGTTTTTTGTTATTTTCTTCTGTCATCTGCATACTTCAAAATGGCAGACACATTGGATACGAGCTTCTCATTTACATAACATCTTTTCAACGAATTCATCTGGAAGGGTCACTAAATTATAAAGAAAATTTCATTTTTTAATGTTGTTTGAACTGCAAAACTTTATCTTCTATTACTATTTACGTGACTAACGTGTTTTGTTTGCTTGTTACCACTACAAGGTGACAGATTTTGTAGACAGATGTACCTTAGCCGCTGTTTTTTGGAAAATGACATTTTTGATCACATTTGTCTTAAAATTACTCGGGGAATAATTTTCTATATTTTGTAGGAGGTCAGTTAAGTAATAAATGTAAGTTATCAAAATGAGTAAATTTCATACTCAGGATTTCTGGATAAAAGTACAGGAACATAATGTAGAAATTCTGACTTTTCTTTTCAAATCTATTTACAAATAAAAGGTAATATGCGTGTGTGTGCCGCAAATAGACGCAAAAACTACTTACCTATTTCGTTGAAATTTTCACATTTGTTCTTATTAGTAATGGGAGTGCTTAAAGAGTGGTATCAATTAAATCGGTCATGTTTCGTGCGTTGTTGATTTATTCGTTTATGATGACGCATACACCCCTGAACTCGACGCAACCGGCCGCACAATCAAGGATTAAGCGCCTCACTGCACACAAATACTCTCCCCCTGCGATTGAGAAATATCAGCCGGAATTATTACTTGAATTTCGCACAAATGAAGCAAATTACTCCAAGATACTGTCATAGCGAACTCATACCTATATTTGATGGAGAACGTTTTAATAAGAGAATACTTGCCAACCACGTCCAAACCAGGACATAAAAAAATTGCGACAAAGTCTTTCACTATTAACATTTTTGCATAGCGAAGCGTAAAACTTGATTAACAATCACGCGACCGGTAGTGTGTAGTGTATAATAAATTATATTAGCGAAGTATTACCCTAATCTCTAGTATTCTATAAATTACAAAAACTTTTGAAAATATATAAATCTGCCCGTATTCATTTTAAAAAATTTCCACCAAGCTGCTCCTAACATTTTAAAGAAGTAGGTTGAATAGTTTCTGAGATAATGAGTCAAATGTACAGCCATGACAGAGAGATATAGAGCTTTATGCCTCCCCATAAAGGAAGAAGTACGAGGGGGAAAGGCAAAGAAGAAAAAATAAGAAAAACGATAATACAGGAAAAATAAAAAAGAACTAGAAAATATGTAGAAGAATAAGGAGTAGAAGACGAAGTTGAAGAAGAAGAAGAAGAAGAAGAAGAAGAGGAGATAAGGAGGAGGAGAAAAGGAGGGGAAAAGGAGGGGAAAAGGAGGAGGGGAAAAGGAGGAGGGGAAAAGGAGGAGGGGAAAAGGAGGAGGGGAAAAGGAGGAGGGGAAAAGGAGGAGGGGAAAAGGAGGAGGGGAAAAGGAGGAGGGGAAAAGGAGGAGGAGAAGAAAAGGAGGAAAAGAAGAAGTAGAAGAAAAAAGGAGGAGGAGGAGAAGTAGTAGTAGTAGTAGTAGAAGAAGAAGAAGAAGAAGAAGTAGTAGTAGAACAAGAACTAGAAGAAGAAGTAGAAATAGACGAAGAAGAAGAGTGATTTTTCGCATTCCGATTCCGCGAGAGGTGACGTGCTGTCCAAGGAAGATACCTCCACCGCAGCGCAGCGGATGCGGCGCAAGTGACCGCTGTTGACGCCGCCGAGTGCGTGCAGTGCGAACGCCGCCAAGCAAAGCGCTGGCGTGGGCGCCCGGGGACTTTGTTGTCGCCTCTTTACGAGCAATCAATTAGCGCCGAGGAGCGCTTCAAAGCGCTTCTTCGCCCGTCCGCGCGGCGCCTCCGCATTCGGACGGCAAAAACCCCCGGCCGCGCCCGTCGGCCGGCGGCGGGAGCGAGGGGTGGGCGTGGAAATCAGCGGCGACGCGACTCCACGCCATGCCTCGTGACCTGTAGCCCGAGGACCTGCAGCAAGGACGCCCAAACCTTGGCGCTTGCGCCACACGTGGCGGATTGGATAACTGCAAGTGGTCTTACACGCTTTTTTCTTTTTGGATGTGCCTGCACCATTTGCCCACCTATCGTTCCCCGTACGTTGAAGATGTCCATAACAATTTAGCCGTTTATTTCCAATTGTATCCAAAATGCAGCCCTCGACGTTCGTTATTGTCTTGTTTCATTTCGGATGTGTTCCAAAGTGGACGCGTGTCAGCTTCTTCTTCAATAATCCATTATATTCCAATGTTTTTATACCTACCTAGCTTCCTTGAATCTATTCATTCTTCAAATGTTTATCAATAACTGAATAATCTTCAGCTCTTGATCTCAGTCACTTCGCTCATATTTGCCTCAGTCATGCATCCACTAACTGAGGACCAGAGTAATCTTCATCTTAACACTCTCTCTGGCAACTGTAATATCAGCGGAATGCACCACAGAGATAACCTTCTCGTGGCCTTCTCGTGGACATTTTACTTTCAAAATTACATCCATATGGAATCCGTGTTATTGCCCTAGATTGGTTACGTTTGTACTTTAAACAACGATCTCAGAGAGTGGAAATACCTTACTGGAATAGTGGAACATTATGTACACACCTTTCCGACTCTGCCAATTGCACGTGTCCCTCAGGGATTGATTTTAGGCCCTATTTTAGTTCCAATACGTAAACAATATCACATCACAAGGAAAGCAACCTTAATTTTAACAGTGAATTTAAATTTATTATTTACCATTTGGATTGTATAATTCTAAACAACCTGTAACAAGTATTGAACAGCAGCCTCTGGGTCAATGATTCCCATGTCGATCAGGTTCTTCGTCCGATTTCCCTCATTCTTTGAGCAAATGGTGAGATGGCCCCTTGTTTTGTTTCTGGACGTAAATGTAACTTCATTATCTGTGCACGACTTCTAGAATTCAGTGGAAAATACAGTTATAGCCCCATATCACGTCACCCACAGTTTTAAACCGTTTTTGACGTAAAATAAATGAATAAGCCTTGAGGTATTGGAGAGAAATCTTTGCCTTGGAGAGAGATTCAAATTTTATTTTGAATTGGTTTTTTTATGTAATGATCAATCGGTAACCAATTGCAACTGTGTTTATTTATCTTTAACGTAATTATATATTTAGAGTCCTGAAGTAATAAAAACAATGACTACAGTGACACTTTGTCACTGTAAAAAACCTCTTTTTATTTATCTACCTTCACGATTCTTTACATTATATTTATAATGCGAGGTCAAGATCCACAGAATGACTCAAGAACAAATTATGTATTATTATGTAACACCAAGGCTTGATTTCTGGCGGAACACGACCGAACAGCGTAAATATATAACGATTTCTATTAAATTAATATTTAATGGAGGGCCCATTTCGGAACCTAAATTTAATAAATCAAGCACCGTGTTACATCATTTGCGACTAGTTGTATTCGGGACTATTTCTTGAACCGAAAATTATCCCTCTAAGCTTTCATTTGAGATTGTTTTAAAAGAAAGTAAACACATGTATTTGGAGGGCGTGATTCAAATGCTGAGAACAGGTCCGAATTCCTTCGACTCGAACGAATGTTTAAATGAAACATATGTTTCCGTATAATTCCATTAGGCCTCGCATACGCAGCGGAGTCATCGCGAGCTGTTAGCGTCGCTCGTTGGGCAGTTGTGGCTGCTCGACCTTCCACTACCATAACATCGGAGAGGCGTGTTACGAGAAGGCTCAAATTTGTCACGAGCCTAATTTAGACACAAGAGATATCTTCATCAAGAAATTCTACGGCAGATTTTCGCCCACTGTATTTCACCTCACGTCAACGTTCAGTCTTCCGCAAACACTGAGCAAAGGTCTTACCATGTTCATTTGCCGAATTACGATCTCATTACAAGTTGTTCAAAGAAACAACCTGTATGCGTATTCCAACTTAAATTTCTGCTTTGAACCTCCTGATGTTTAAAAATGTTTAATTATTTCGCAAATACAGATAGATTCCTCTCATTTGCAGTAGGAAGCTCTACACGAAAATCATTAAATACATTGTTTTAAAAAACCTTATAAGATAGTTACATCTAGATTTACATCATGTATTCTTAATTTAGTATGGGAGAGTAGTACACAATGACACTTGTCTCACAGTGAGGAAAGGGCTGAAAATAGGAAAAGGAAATGTGTGTTGTGTTGTGTGTTGTGTAGTGTGTAGTTGTGTAGTGTAAAGTTGTGTAGCGTGCATTTTAGTTTGCTTCACTGCATATGTAACAGGGTCGTACTGTTGGGGTACACAAGTCCTACATCATTGAAGTTAATATTTTAAGAAGTTGAAATTGACTAATAATATTGATTTGTTACTGAACATTGCTCAGCAAAGTTGGAGTTTGGACTACATATAGTAATCACACTAAACTCTTTAATCTATTAGCTTTAAATTAAGGTATTAGTGTGAAATAAGCATGTTTTGAAATCTGATTGACTGATATTCAACAAAACAGCATTGGTACACATTGAGACATTACACAATGGCACGTTTTGAGATGCTTCTCAACTAAACTGATGTGGTAATAATACACTCGAAGCTGAAAAAAGAGAATGAGGAGAGTTTCAGGAAGTAGAAGTTTTTCAATTCATTTTGCGAATCTTCACAATCAAAACTATATTACTTATTCGGAAATATATCATCTAATTTTTGTTTTACCATTCTACAAAATATATATATTTCTGTATTTCAAAGTGTGTGTAATTTTTTTGAACATGATTTTAGATCAAAAGATTTTAGATGTATGTAATTTTTGAACATGATGTTGATTTGTTTTGTTATTGAAGTAAACTAAGTTTAGCATTGGTTTTGTATTAAAGAAAAATGTGAAATTGGAAGAAAAGTATTAATTTTCCTTATTGGAAAATATTTGTTCCTAACAATAATATATTAAACTTCATTTTTGCATGTTTTAATTATAAAAAATGAAAAACTTTTGTTTCTTTGAGTACTACATCTTGTCTCAGTGTAGACAATGTGTGGTATTCAGTGATA
This sequence comes from Teleogryllus occipitalis, assembly GCA_011170035.1. Classification (NCBI taxonomy): domain Eukaryota; kingdom Metazoa; phylum Arthropoda; class Insecta; order Orthoptera; family Gryllidae; genus Teleogryllus; species Teleogryllus occipitalis. The sequence goes on along the minus strand of BLKR01009842.1, from coordinate 75,472 downwards.
CAAAAACATAGGATCAAATACAAATGTGTCACAAAAAATTAAAAAACATAGTAACGTTTCCAGTTCTTAAATATTTGTAAAAAACATCGAAAAAATGTATATATTTATACCAGTATGGTCATATCACTCCTAATGTATCTTTTTCCTTATTGTTGCGTTTTTCCCCTAATGATTTTTGCTAATTACAATATAAAAATCGGTAGATTTAGCGAAACCTGGTATATCAAAATACGCCGACGTTTGATCTTCGACATTCCTGGTTGAGACGGAAAATATTCCATAGTTCCTATTTGGCTTATGGTTTACTAGTGGAAGAGTCAAAATACGAGTATATAATTCAAAAAGTGGCGTGTAGAAATAAAAGTTAATTTTCTATAATGCGAAACGTTAAAAATACTAATAAAACAATTATTTTCTTTCTTTCCGAAGGCCCTGCGGTTCAGTCGGACCTTGGTTTGACTCGCGGTGCCCACAATCTTTGACATCATGTGGGATGCGTCATTCAGGAATACCATTTTTTAATTTAACGCTTACGATTTAATATCTATTTATTTGTTTAATATTTATTTATTTGATTAATATTGGTTAATATCTATTTATTTGTGCAGGTCTCATGTTCGTTGAAATTCCAGATTGTTTTTGAAAATTGCAAAAATTTGAACTCGAGGCTTTGGGAGTTTCAAATGGATATTTTGATTTTTGAGGCTACTTTACATGAAGCCTGAAAAACATATTCAAAATTTTCTCAAAAATGGCCCAAAATGTTTTGATCAAACTTTGTCTTCGGATAGCCTAAAGGGCGGTTAAGACAGTTAAGAGAGTAGTGCAGGTCTCATGTTCGTTGAAATTCCAGATTTAAAAAAAACCTGGAAATGTGCAATTTTTTAGTCTTTTTGTAACTATAACGTTGAAGATAGATTCTTTCCTTAATGAAATATGTTTCTTAAAGACGGATCTTTAAATAAGTTAATGTTCAATTTTTCGAAATTATGTGCAGTTTTCGTGTAAATTGGCGTAAAATATACGCATTTTAATTTTTTTTCTAAAAAAATGCTCTCTTTTTTTCTTTAAACTTTATCCAGATACAAAAAAGGATTCTTAAAATAATGGCGCGGGTCTCATTTCGGTTGAACTCTCTGAATTTTCGAAAATTGTAAATTTAGAAATAATACGAGAAAGTATGCGCCGTTTTAGCACCCGCAGTTGTTCGAAGGGTTTGAATAGAACGTTCTGAATCTGTCCCTGTTAGAACTCGTAGTCCCGCTCGCAGGTGCTGGGAGGCGGCCTCGCCTCTTTGTTTCCGGTTTCTTCCTCGCCCGCCGGCCGCGCAGGCTGCTCTAAACGGCGATAATGGTCTCCAGCGCGGGCGGGCGGTGCGCCCCCGCCCCCGCAGACGCCGAGGTGCCAGGCGGCGCCATAAAGCGGCGCCCGGAGGATTTGATGGCGGCCCCGCCCCCTCTCTTACTCCTTGTCGCACCTCCAGCGCCGACCGCGCCGCCCCCGCCCCCGCGGCCGCACCGCGAACCCCACAACTGCAGCTCACTTGCTCTTTATCTGCGTAACGACCATTTCCAACCGTGCGTCTGAAACGCAAAGGATCGTTTTAAAGCTTGTGGCGGTCGAGCTCTTATATAGCCGGAACAGATCCCTGGCGTTTTAAAATATTTTGCAGAAATAAACTGTTGTACAGGAGGTGTAGTATCCGCTAATACACTGTTCTTCAGAGAATTCGATACCCTTTCAACGATTTGAGAAATAAATTATATTTTTTACATGACACATATTGGTACACAACACGTACTTACTGAAGAAATAATTAGCATTATATAATCCTGTACATCGAGTAATGTAAAATATTGGCAACCTTCTACATTTATAACCTGCTTTATGCGTCGATGCTTTCAATAAAAAGGTCGAATGATCCCTTTGGAGATCAAGAACGCGCTCTATTTACTTCCACTCACATTTCTTGATAGACGATCACACTGGTGCGCCATGTGTTTGAGCATCCCTCAGAGATATTCAATGGTCGCCCGAAGCCATTCTCCGAGTCGGCGGCCTTCGTGACCTCATTTCGGTGGCCAGACATCTTTGTGTGCCTTATTCTCTTACTCTTCCGATTCCCTCCAATTGGGACAACCGAAGACACGCTGCTCCCTCCTCGTCGAGCAATATCTCAGAAGGCAGCGCAGCAATCTCGTAGGACAATAATGCAAACCACTGTGGAAGTTGCAGTTGACTGAATGGCTGTATTATTGGAACACGAGGCATTCTTATTACCTAGGCCATATCAGCTGACATCTAAACAGCTCAATATGTTTCTAGTTACAGATGACCGGCGCCAGCTCTTCGGTGCTGCGATTTTTCATTTATATTCAGACATACCCATGCCTAAACCAAATAAATTTGTAATCATTTATAGGTCTTTCTGTTCCTGACAAAGTGAAAATACAATTTTACAACATTTATCATGTAATTAAAAAATTCAAAAATACAAGTACAAAATACTTTATGTATTACAGCCACACTTCACTACACTTCACTATAATGCAAAAGGAACTACAAATACAAATAAATTTAGCATAATTCAAGCTGAAATACAAAACTAACCATTTTTTATTTTAATTTATGTATATTTAATTTCATTAGACCCTGAAGAAGAAGACCAATGACCTTCGAAACGTTGGTCTAAATAAATGTTAAAATAAAAATTTTAAAAAACTTCTGCCTAAAAATTCTATAGGGTCTTGCAAAAATTACACAAAACGAACCATCCACATTACAAAATTTTAGTGGGAACCAATACCCCTGAAAATCCATTCACTAATATTGATACTTCACTTCGCCTTTCTTTAGCTCAATGAGATGCACTTCCCATTGACACTTGATGAATACCGCAGTCAGTAGAAACGCAGTTAGTGATACGATTCGTTCACGCGCGCTATCGATTCCGAGAACGAGCGCAATCACAGTGTACGCGGTCGACGCACTTTTTTCGCGGAAAGTGATGCTTCACTATGCGGTTCCACGTTGGGGACAAGGCGCGGGCCTTCGGCCTTCCCGTGAATATAAAACATCCTTGAGTATATCCAATACATTGTTGCCAACGGATTTTTTGCGATACACGGTGTGCTCGGCTGACGCACTTTCACGCGGGAGGTGACGTTTCGCTATGCAGTTCCAAGTTGAGGACGAGGCTCAGACCTTCGGCCCTCGCGTTAACATAAAACATCCTTGGGTCTGTCCAAAGCATAATTACCAACGCATTTTATGTGAATACGCTTTAAAAATAATTACGTTTGTAAAATTTCTTAATGTTTTCCAGAAAAGTCTCTATTTTCTTGCGTCCTGTTTGCTTTAGAAGTTCTTTCCTCCGTGTATACTCGCGCGTGAACGAATCGCATCACAATCTGCATTTCAGCTCCGCAGTCTATTGCGGATATCTATGTTTCGCTTTCTTCCGCAGCAACTCGGAGCGCCTCGCTCTTGGCGCGCCGCGGCGTGGAGCTTCGACGGCCTCTCCCGGTTTGCAGAGGCCTTCTTCCTCTGCACGTGACACTCCCATTCGGCGACGTGGGGCGGACAGGGCTCGTGGCCCCTCGCACACTTCGTCAGCGCTTCGTCACTCACCGCCCGCCCTCTTGGCGACACGCCCCCTCCCCTCCCCCTTCCCACTCCCCTCCCAATCCTTCCCCTCTTCCTCCCCTTCCCCTTCCCTCTCCCTCTCCCTCTCCCCTCTCCTCCCTCTCCCCTCCCTTCCCTCTCCCTCCCCTCCCATCCCTCACCACATCCCCTCCCTCTCCCCTCTCCTTCCTCTCCCCTCCCTTCTCTCTTCCTCCTCCTCTTTACCTCTCCCCTCCCTTCCCCCCTCTCCCTCATACCCCTCCCATTTCCTTTTCTCTCTCCCTCCCCCCCCTTCCCACTCCCTCTCCCTCCTTCCCCCTCCCCTCTCCCCCTCCCTTCGCTCTTCGTTCTCCCCTTTACCTCTCCCTCCCCTTCCTTCCCCCTCCCCCCTCCTTTCGCCCTTCCTCCTCCCCTTTACCTCTCCCCAGGTCCTTCCCTTTCCCTCTCCCCTTCCCTTTCCCCCTCCCTTTCCTTTCCCCCTCCCCCTTCCCTTTCCCTCATACCCCCTCCCATTTCCCTCTTCCCGTCCATTTCCCTCTCCCATCCCCCTCCCACGTCGTCTACCGGCTCCAAGTGCAACGCGCACGTCTCTGCTAGGACAGCGCAATCTCAGCAATTCCAGTTCTTGGGGAGTTTTGCGTAGTATAGCGTACAGCAATCGACTGTTATCTCGATCATGTGTGCATGCGCAGATGCACAAAAGTGATGCAAAACTTAAACAGCGCATGCATAGAAGATGGATAGTTCTGTCGATCGCTGTGGACGTTTTCTTCTTTCTTCCGTCTCGATTCTTGCTGTGACGCTTCGCTGTCTTTCCCCTCAGAGAGTTTTTGCAGGGCGAAGCGTTGCAGCAATCGGCAGCACTATCAATCTCTGGCGCTAAAGTTACGCATCACTCGTGCATTTGCGCATGCGCAGAGGATCAAGTTTGCGTCGATTGCTGTAAGCTAAGCCGTTGTAAGAATCCCTATTTTTCCCCAAACGATAATATCGTGATATCGATCCAAAAACTGCAGTATGTGAATCGAAAACCGCCAGGATAATAAAAAGGTGTATAATAAATTGATTTTTATTATTGTGTGAACACTTTAAGTGCGTTGTTTCCTCCTTTCCGGCACTTCATATTTTTCTGCAGCGCTTACAAAGACGTGGACTATTTACTCTAGGTTTCATTGGTGTTGTGCGTAGTTCATATTTCACGGCGTGAGCTAGGAGAACTCTGCGTGGTCCTATTTATTATAAATGGATGCGTAATAATTCCCTCTTAATATGTATTGAAGTGTGGTGACGTGATGTGCAGTATAGAACTAGAAAGTGAAGTGAATTTCAAATGTTGTGAGGTGAAGTGTAATTAAAGTCGCTTAGTCTTAGCAAGATCGAATTTAGTTGCTGTCTGGAGGAGAATTCTAACGGCCGGTAGCTCTGATCAGTAGTTTTACGTCGTATCTCCGATCAATACCAGACGAATGCAGGAGCAGTACCCTAACAAATTGGCAACGGACCGCCGGCGATCTTTCCTTTGTTTTCCTTGCCCTATCCTCACCTCTGACTTACACACATTTACACTTACATGCACTGCACTTCTGCACATGCCGGGAGACCAGTTGGAGGCTTAGAGCTTGTTCCGACTGGGCCGATGCCCCGCTGGTTAGGGAAGAAACCCGCTAGCCGATAGGATAATTACATGCCTATTCTTTCCTTTATACCGTTTTCATCGCTTAAATTTCGGTATTTTTTGTTTATGTTTATTCATTTATTAATAAATGGGTTTGATATCGGAACACTTATATTATTGTGACTATCTAAACCACTGCAATCTCTTAATATTTAACGTTGGCCACGAAAAGAAACGCACGTTAAGAGGAAACACCACAATTGCGATTTGTTGGTATTTTCTTTGTATGTCATCACTTTCATAAATTACATTTGAAATGTTGAAATATATATTTGCACTAAGGCTTGACAACAGTAATGTATTCCAAATTAACACTGTTACTTACTTCACTGCAACAATGTGCAACTTTTATTTTCAGTTTATAACCAGTCGACACTTCCTGTCTTTCAGGATGATAAATATATTGTACATAACGTAAGGAATTTTTTTATACCTTACGTTCTTAATGAGATTTAAATTTAAGCAATATACTTTTAATTGAGTCAATGATGGAAAAGGTAAAAAAGTTTTAAAATAAATTTTAAAATATATTTTTGAACGTGGTTTAATGAAGTTTATTATTTGGTTAACAAATCCTATAAGTGTGAAAGATGAGCATAAACATGTTATAAATGAAGGATGTTTGAATATGAATGTGTCACTGATGTGAAAGGTATTTCAAATAAAATAGTTATTGATGCACTAATTTATGCAGTTATTTATGCATTAAGCGTTCTAATGTTCCAGTGGCGACAAAGAGCCCGATGGTCTTTGGCTCGAGGACTTGTTCTCGGTCTAGATCATTAGAACCATTTAACTTCCATGGTACATTTATAATTTTATTTCTTACTTATTTTAATACTTCAAATTTACTTATTTACTAAATAACTAATGTTAACAAAGACGAGTTTGACTTTTCATATTTTCCTTTCATAATTCCCTCTTAAAATGTATTGAAGTGTGGTGACGTGACGTGATGTGCAGTGTAGTGCAGTATAGAAGTAGAAAGTGAAGTGAATTTCATATGTTGTGAGGTGAAGTGTAATTAAAAAGTCGCTTAGTCTTGTATTTAATAGTTTAAAATAACTGGGTATGTCTGCCATAAAATGTAGTTAATACTATAATTGTTTGCATATTATTATTATTATTATTATTATTATTATTACTATTATTATTATTATTATTATTATTATTATTATTATTATTATTATGTCTTTAAATAATTTAAAGTTCCATTGTTAAGTAATTTAAAGTTAATATTCCTAATTGTAATATGTAAATTGTAGTGTTCTGCCACCAGGTTGTATATACCTAGCTGCAGAAATAATAAATACCTATCTAATAATCTAAAGTTGAAAATACCTCCCCAGTATTCGAAAAGCCCGCAGTAATGAGCCTACGTCGAGGGGGGGGCGGGTAAGGGGGGCCACGTTTGGCCGCGAGGGTGCGGGAAGTCGTGCGGGCGGGCGTGCGGGCGGGGGGCCGGAGGGCTATTTGCACAGCGCGCGGCGCGAGGCTACCTAAATGGACCGCGACAGCGCGTTAAGGAGTCGTCCATCACAGCCGCGCGGCACAGCGCCCGGGTGCCCCGAGCCCCTGCCAAAACACCCGGCACGAAACGGCGCGGCGTGCGGAACCAAGCTGCTCTTATCTCGTCGAAGGGAACTAGCCACAGCGAGTACTTACACGTGCACCTTGTTAATAATAATAATAATAATAATAATAATAATAATAATAATAATAATAATAATAATAATAATAATAATAATAATAATTTTAGTGCTTGCAAGTGAACTGTTGTTTGGTGGCAAGTTAAAACTGCAATAATCTTTAAACAATATCCCAAATATTTCACAAGAAATAATTATAATATTAAAATAATAATACAATATGAACTCCAAATGTTGATACAATGAAACGAACGTTGAAAGTAATACAATTAAAACATACATACATTACACAGTTAAAACTGCAATATTCTTTAAACAATATCCCAAATATTTCATAAGAAATAATTACAATATTAAAAATAATAATACAATATGAACTCCAAATGTTGATACAATAAAACGAACGTTGAAAGTAATACAATTGAAAAATACATACATTACAAATAATACAGAATAATGTTCTTTAGATAAGAATACTTTTCTTCTGCAATATTCACAATAGTATAATTGTAAAATAGTGCCAAAGACTGAATTATTATTTACTTTTTAAATATTACTTTATAAACATCATCACTACCCAACAACATTAGGTATTAAAATTATTTTTTAATGGAATAAACAAAGGATATTGAAACATTGCTGCAGATAAGCTATTCGAATCTTGTATCGTTCTGTTCTCAAATTAAAACTTTCGTATGTGTGTTCATTGCTTTTTCTCCAGAATTTTACACTTGTAGTCATTTTTGCCAATGTACGATTCCTATTCCAGCCTGCTTCGAGTTTCTTCCCAAGCTTTGCCTTTCGACAATTACAACGATAATTACAATGTTTTTATACACGTATGTACACATAGTTACACACATGTACATTTTGAACTTATGTTGTTACACGTTCTGGCCGTCTTCATTCATAATGACTCCGAAGCTAGTATTTGTGACTGGTAATGAACGATTCTTTTACGTTCTAACCACGGTGTATTTCTTTCAACGTGGTTTCAGCCGTTATATAGGCCAGTATTAAAGATTTTTCTAAGACAGTGCGATTAAGTTGGATTTATGAAGGTAATGAAAATATTATTCGATTTAAAACGGTATCTGTTCCTCTCTATCCACTGAACAAGATAATGTCATTCAGTGATCCGGTCATGTTACATCCATTCACGTCATCCAAGTATCGTTATCACTGTTGCTGCGTCATTGATTTTCAAACGAAATAGAGTGGGGTTACATATTACAACTTATTGATGTAACTCATTCTTATTCCTAATTGTCTGATGATAGCTTCAATTTTACTGAACGTTGCAAATCATCACCATCAAACATTCATTGAGCTCGGAAAACCATTTCCACGGGTTTTGATAAGGCTTGGAATTGCCAAAATTTTAATTATCCTACGTAAGTTAAATTGATGCCTACATTAGCTGTTAGCGGCCCTGGAGGCGAGGGCTGAGACTAAAAGAGATATAGTAGGGGATGTACTAATAACGGTTGAAGTGGAAAGTTGAGATGGTATCTCCAACGTTAAACAAATGCCATGAAAGATAACGTAAATGTTTATTCAGCTGTTATTTTTGGCGCATTTTCCCGCCGCTTCGGCCATTGCGCGCTGCCGCCTCCGTCGCCCCTGCCCCTGGCGTCCGCGCGCGAGATTAACGAGCCCAGCGGCGGAGGTGAGATGAGGGGGCGGGGGGAGGGGGAGGGAGGAGTGATGAGGTGAGGAGAGGGCCGCGCAGCCGCACGCGCTCCCCCGCGCCACCAAGTTATTAAACAATTTCTGCATCAACTCTATTCAAACACGCATTTTTCAGCCGCCGAGACGGGCGCCGTTAACAGGACGCGCTGCTCGGTTTCCGGGCGGCGGGGGGGCGGCGGCGGCGGTGGGGGCGGCGGCGGTGGGGGCGGCAGCGGTGGGGGCGGCGGCGGTGGGGGCGGCGGCGGTGGGGGCGGCGGCGGTGGGGGCGGGCGGCAGTGAGGGGGCGGGCAAGTGCGGTGGCGGGCGGCGGTGGGGGCGGGGCCGGGGGGCGGCGGGGGCGGCGGTGGGGGCGGCGGCGGTGGGGACGGCGGCGGCGAGCGGCGGCGGGGGCGGCGGCGGGGAGCGGCGGCGGGTGGGGGCGGCGGCGGGGTAGCGGGGGCAGCGGGCGGCGGCGGGGGACGGCGGGGAGCGGCGGGGGGGGGCGGTCGCGGCCGTCGGTCACCCGTGGAAACAAGCGCTCGCCTGCCAGACGCAGGGGGGCCAACTGCGAGGATTGATGTAAAAAGGAGGCAGTTCGGTGTTAAGTGGAAAATGGATGGAATTGTGTGACAATGTTTACTAGTGTGCATTTAGTGGGGAAACCTGTTGTTTAAATAACCCGGAGGTATATTCTCTGTGGTGACAATGTTATTCGTTAGATGGGCAGCTGTCGACTTTCCCAACGTCACCGGGTCTCGAACGTTCAGAATTGGTATTTGAAGGTAATAGCAATAGGAATAATAGGTTTTATAATAATGATGAGTTGAAAAGAATGTGAAGTGTGAACGTAAGGTCTTACAATAAGACTTTTCACATATAGTTCAATCTTTTCGTGAAGTGCGCATATTCTCCTGCACACGTGCTCAATAGCGGAAGTCTTCCAGGAACAATGCAGCATAAAATATCTGAATGTGCTTGTACATTTTATTCAGATTAAAGAGCATTAACATTACTTTATTATGGCATGAAGGAAAAATTTCGCGTTTCTTTTCTCAGCGCGATTAAATTTATACAGATGTTCTCCTGAAGCCGGAACTGGTTTTGGTACAAGTTTGTACATCAACATCTTAGCGTATATCGACTCACAGAAGATCTTCTTAGAACCTATTAAATTACTATTCACTTCTTGAGAATATTTATTGATCACAGCAGGTACAATCCAACAAAGATGTGCGCCAAGATTTTATTAAAAGTATTGAATTTTGACAGATTTGTTGTTTAAACCTGCTGATTGTTCATGTGGGCAATATATTATCAAACAAACAATTCTCTCGCTGTCGTCATCAGTATCCCACTAGCGTAGATAAAGGAGAGTTACTATTCTCAGATTACTGCTTTTGCAAGTAACCTGTGCCCCTCAATCAGACGTTCTGTCATTCTGAACGGCGGCTTGCTGTCAATGCGGCACTGGCTGAGACGTCGCAGGGCATCAAGTGATCTCACTGCAGCGCCTCCGATCGGAAGGTCCAAGGGTGCGAGGACCGACAGTGGCAAGATTTTCGACACGAGCTAGAGAGCTACGTCAAATTCAGTTGCTCTCTAGAGGAGAACTCTCGCGGCCGGCGACTGATCGGTCATTTTCCGAGGTTGCTCCGATCAACACCTATTGAATGCCGAAGTGGTACTCTAACAAACGGATCATGAATCGCGCGCGATCTTTCCTTCTTGTTCTTTGCCCTATCCCCGCCCCTTACGTACACACACACTCACATGCTGTTCACTACCACACATGCCGGAAGACTAGGTCGGGATATTAGAGCTTGTCCCAGCTGGGTTGGTACCCCGGTAGTGGGAAATACCTGGTTGGGAAAACTTCGGTAGCCGCCGGTAAGTAAGGACCAGATCTCGCCATCCAGCAGGGGAAGATCACCTCCCGCGATAAAAAAAAAGCATGCACTAAACTTACGTGACTAACGATCTTAGCAGTTGACGCATCCGGATTTATTAACCAGTCAAGGAATCAATCTCACTGTGACAATGTTGTTCTCGTCCTGACTCCATCGCCCTCCACCTAGTCCAAGCAACCTGAGCCTCCGGAGGCTTCCTGATCTTTTGTGGCAGCTCAAGTGGCCGCTGCCTGGGGCTTAGAGATCAGTTACCACACGGCGCCTCTCCCTTCTCTCTGCCTCCGCCGCCGTTCCGTGTCCGTAAGAGAGCGGCCTGCGGCACTGATTTGCCGCTATCATTTAGACGGAGAGAGGTGCGACTCGGGGAAACATGAATGAGAAATCAGACATCAGTAAAAACATTAAATATGAATGTATGTCTATGTATGCATTTACCATTTTAGGGTCAAATTATTCTAATTAATCTGACGTTTGTCCACTAGCGGAGTTCCCATGCGTGTGTGGCGGCGATTGTGTAACGGTTAGCGTATCGGGCTGTTATACCCAAGTTCGCGGGTTCAAACCCGATCGAAGCCGTGAATTTTTAAGGGCGAAAAAATCCTTCGTATGCCTTCCTTCGGAGGGGTGTCCCATGTAGTAGATTTACGGCATGTAAAATATCCTCAAGCCTAAATGAAGCCTCTGAGCTAAATTCAAAATTGCCTGTTTCGTCGCCCAAGTAATATCTTCTTTCTCCCCTAATTGGTGACAGGAGCGTAACGAAATTTGCGTGGTCAGACGGAAGAGCAGGCTTCATGGCCTGAGTCTCGCCACGTAAAATAAGGCATTCATTCATTCATTCATGCCTGGTCCTTCTTTTCCAGGCCGGCTGGTAAGGAAGACGTGTGTCGCGCATGACGTATCCCATCACCGTAGCTAGCTCACTTCATCTACCTGCGCTTTTACTTTCGTCCCAGAGCCATAGAAACATTATTTATACAGTAAAACTTGCTCAATGCGGAACGTGCATAATGCGGAAATCTGCCTAATGTGATCATGAATCGTGATCCTTCCCAACATAAGTTATACTGCTTTACATTGTATAAAGCGGAATATTGTCTAAATCGGAAAAAATAACGGTCCCTTGAGGTTCCGCATTGAGCAGGTATTACTGTATTAGAAATCTGCAGCTTAATTTTTTGCCTGGCTGGCAAACGAACCCGGGACCGCCTCACAATCGCGCTGACCACTAGCCCCCCGAGGGGCAGACTTTCTCTATCATGTGTGAAATACTCGTTTCGGCTTCACCTGAGTAGCTTTGTGAACACACGGAAACGGCAATGCGTGTTGAAGCTGTTGCGATGCGGCTATCTTAAAAAACTGTTTAAAATTGTTGTGGTCAACGACGGGGGTAATAGGTTAAAAACAGTAGCAACAGTAGCACCAGAGCGAACTAATAGCAGAGTTAATATGTGCTTTTATTTTTCTTGCGCTGTTTCTGTTATTCGTACTCCACAGTCTCAGTGACTTAACCGGATATTCGGTAAGTTATCTCGCACGTACATTGGATTTGTAAAGAAAGAGTTCGGAAACGAGAATAGTATATCCCAATAAGCGTGCTTTTTCAGAGAATTTTGCTGAAATTACGCGGATTTGATCAATACACTTCGACAAACTATATTTCGTTGGCAAAGTATGCGTGCTTTTAGAGCATTTCTTTTGTCGCATGAAGGCCCTCATTTTGTTATCGTCCAGAGGTAGTGGGTATAATGAAACTGGACTTACATGGTCGTCATTGGTTTCGGAGAAAAATATCTGTTAGTATAGATAACCGCTTAGTCGTGGTTATTAAAATCTGGGAAGCGGAGGCCTAATTTGTTAATTACAATAAAGTTATTTGTACTTTACTTGTCAACTTACTTTTTTTTACATTTAACACATTAGTAAGCGATTGGTTGGGTACCCATCGTGACCCGTGGGTCTGGGCTCTTTCTCCCAATTTGCAGGAGAAAACAGGTGCAGATAAAATAAAACCGCCTTTGACATGATTTATCGTCAGATTCTTCTCATTGCCCAGTACACATTCATTGTGTATTGCATTACAATGCATAATTAGAGACATCAGTAGACAACAGATGTAAATAGAATTTTCTACCGTCGGTCAACGCTGCCTGACTGCTCTATGGCAGAAAAAGCCGTCTTACAATGACTATAATCCACGACATATCAGAAAATGAATAGGACGATCACATTTAAACAACTTGTTCTAATAATTCACTTTCTACAGTCTTTCTGAAGTCAATAACAATGTTTGTCTTTCCGATTCCTGAACTTGACTCCTAAATAGTCTTTAAGTTGCAATTCACACTTGAAGATATTTCAGACGATGTACGAAACGCATCTAGAGATATACAAAATTGAGTGAAATTTAGTCATTTTTTAACGTATTTTATCATTGCGTTCCGACGAAGGAAGACACTGCGTCATCAGATAATTTTATCTCCACCACTCTCTCACTTCTTAAAGAAGTATAAAGGCTCCCACAGACCGACGAGATCCGCAGAGGGTGCGGCGCGGAAATTTCCGAGCTAGAAGCGGACGCGGAATTCGCGGAACCGTTCACACCGGAGCGCAATTATGAGTCAGCGTTTGGTGACGGTTGGCAAGGTCGCTCAACTGAAAAGAGAGCGAAGACTCCCGAACACGGGCGGACTTCCGCGAAACTGGAGCTGCAACGGAAGAAACGCGTCTGACTGCGTTACAAATTTCGCCGCGGATTAAACGCTGCCAATCCATTACCGCAACGTTCACCTGCCGCGCAGGTCTGAACGTGCTCATGAGGCAACACGTGACGCGAAACTTCCGCTGCGGCCAATCCGCGTAGGCTGCGGATCTTCCGCGTCGGTCTGTGGGAGCCTTACTTGCTGAAAATCGTCCGGACGTAATGACGCTCTAATGCTACGAAATGCGGCCGGCTGCTGACCACCTCAGTGGAGGACCGTTGAATGACACGTGTCTCATGGGAGACTGAATGGGCCGAACGGAGGTGGGTGTGGAGGGACGGCGCAGATCCGCTCAGCAGCACGCAGCATGCCACGCGCGTCGGCTCGGGTTCCCGCTCCACTCAGCCGAACTCCGCTCAGCGCTACCTGCTCCTCCGACTCATTTCTCACGCGCGCTCGCCACCTCCGCCCCCCTCCCCGCGCCCAGACCCTCCCCCACTCGCGCTTCATCAAGCGCACCACGCTGGGCGCATGCGCCGAACGCTCGGGCGCCAAGGCTCTTCGCACTGAACCTCACGCGGTGCACTCACATCCTCTAGAGAACACGCATACTTCAGTGTTTTTATTTCCATTAAAATTCAATGTATCGTAAAGAGTCAAGAAATACGTTTACTAACGGTTTTTTAAATGTTTTAATCAGGTTATACGTAAGTAAATGTGAATTTCTATTACTTACAAGTCGCCTAGCAAAACAGCACAAGTTTATGATGTCTCTAGCAACGTTTGTTTTAATAGATGAGAAGTATTGTCTGGCTTAGCTTAGTCATTACTGTCAGATATTACTCGTCTGCGTCAGGGATTTTATAAGAGCCATTTACTTTTTTTTAACGTTCGTTTGCTTTTTACATTGTCACCCTTACCTCGTAAGAAGAGAAAGTATTGTCATTGTGCGCCGGAAAATGGCTAATTTTCTACATGGGGCCTATAATCGCTTTATCTAACACGTTATTTAGTCATAATCCATATTTTGTGGGTACCTGGTATCAAAAAATCGCGTGATGGGAAAATGTCAGTCCGTCTTTCTGTGGTCAACGCTAGCGCCTGAACGATTCAGGCAATTCTCTCCGATATTGATGCAATTTTTTAAACAAATGTTTCTCAAAAAACGTTTCAATTTTTTAATTTTCCCCCCATGGATATGTCTAAGGTGGTTTAAAAAATGGCGCATGTCTCATTTGCGTTGAGGAGTCTGAATTTTCAAAAATAGCAAGTTTATTAATAATGCGAGTAAGTATGTGCTGTTGTAGCTCTCTAGTTTACTGCTACTTTGCCGTCGACGATGAGCCTGATTTTGGCAACTTTTGCCCGCCGATTCGGGCGCAGCCGAGACTGCCCGCGCAGAAGTTGCGGCCTCGGGCAAGGCCCTTTCGCCCACCTTCATTTATATGCGCCTCCGTCTTCGCAGGATCGGTTCGCCAATAAATCATCCTCTTCGATTAACTCGTTCAATGAATCGTGCAGCTGGCGTTTACAGCGAAACTTCGCCCCCGGCTGTTGCTGTTGGGTTTTCAAAGCTAGCAGCGGATTCATGTCAACTTCTTCTGGGTTCGTGATTAATTTTGTATTCTGTCGAATGGATTCACATTTTACTATTGGTAAAATCGTGTTTAATCTTGTCAGGTTTTAATTTAAACTCCGTTCAGCATTGACTCGGGGAAAGGGGATATTTCTCGTGTGAAGAAAGCGATCTGCAAACTGAATATACGCTTCGGAAATACGAGAGTTCATTAATGAAATAAATGTATCAAAAATATTTGTTCAAATAATTGTTTATATATTACTACTTCTTTACATATTACATGTACTATTATATATATATATATATATATATATATATATATATATATATATATATATATATATATATATATATATACACAAAACGATAAATGATTAGCAAACCGAATTAATCAAGTTAGTTTTCATCTTAAACATTCAACTAAAATTGTTAAAACAACTCTGTAATTTGAAACACATTACATATTCGAGACATTCTCGCTAATATGTGTGAATACAAAGAGTAGTTATAGTTATAAAGTGACCGAACCCCTCGAAAAATGAATTAAATCTCGTTTTATGGGTGAAACTACTCTTTTCAGTTACTATATAGCATTAATTAATTTACCACAAAAAACAGATTCATTAAAGAAATAGGTGAAATTTTGTTCCCTCTGATATTTTTATTACTTCACTTTTTAAAGGCACTTTAATGTCCACTTCCAAGATAACGCATAAAAATTTATTTGAAACCAAAACATCTGCTCTTTGGATAGTCCAAATTACTTTCTGATATTCGTAAAAACGATTAGTGTTCTTTCATATACAGTACAGCGCACTGATTTACGAGTTATCTACATAGTTTCACGAATCTCTGCCCAATTTCGGAAACTAATAAATTTGACATATTTGTTGTGGCGACGTTCTGAGAAAGCTTCAAATTGTTACCCTTGGATGCATCTTGTTGCCATTAGTTGCGCCGTGAGATTTCGAAGGGGGGGGAGAAACATGAAGTATCCTCCCGCCCACCAGGAACCCGCCCGCTGGCCTGGAGGTGACCCAGAGCTAGTCCGGAGTTGACCAAGAGCTGGCCCACACGTGACCCCGAGCTGGTCCAGAGCTGACTCTGAGGTGACCCAGAGCTGGCCCGAAAGTGACCCAGAGCTGCCCGGAGGTGACCCAGAACTGCCCGAGGGTGCCCCAGAGCTGGTCTGAGGGTGGCCCAGAGATGGCCCGGAGGTGCCCCAGAGCTGGACCGAAAGTGACCCAGAGCTGGCCCGAAGGTGACCCAAAGCTGGCCCGAAGGTGACCCAGTCCTGGCTCGGAGGTGACCCAGAATTGGCCCGGAGGTGACCCAGAGCTTGCCCAAGGCTGACCCAGAGCTGGCCCGAGGGTGACCCAGAGCTGGGCCGAGAGTGGCCCAGACCTGGCCCGGATGTGACCCAGAGCTGGCCCGGAGGTGATCCAGAGCTGGCCCGAGGGTGACCCAGAGCTGACTCGGATGTGATCCTGAGCTGGCCCTGAGGTGACCCAGAGCTGACTCAGATGTGACCCAGAGCTGGCCCTGAGGTGAGCCAGAGCTGACTCAGATGTGACCCAGAGCTGGCCCTGAGGTGACCCAGAGCTGACTCGGATGTGATCCTGAGCTGGCCCTGAGGTGACCCAGAGCTGGCTCAGATGTGACCCAGAGCTGGCCCTGAGGTGACCCAGAGCTGGCCCTGAGGTGACCCAGAGCTGGCCCAGGTGACAGAGTGCCCTGGGTGACCCAGACCTGACTCAGATGTAATCCTGAGCTGGCTGAGGTGACCCAGAGCTGACTCAGATGTGACCCAGAGCTGGCCCTGGTGACCCAGAGCTGAGTCGGATGTGATCTGAGCTGGCCCTGAGGTGACCCAGAGCTGACTCAGATGTGACCCAGAGCTGGCTCTGAGGTGACCCAGAGCTGGCCCGAAGGTGACCCAGATCTGGCCCGAAGGTGACCCAGATCTGGCCCGAAGGTGACCCAGAGCTGCCCCTGGGTGACCCAGAGGCTGACTCGGATGTAATCCTGAGCTGGCCCTGAGGTGACCCAGAGCTGGCCCGAAGGTGACCCAGATCTGGCCCGAAGGTGACCCAGAGCTGGCCCTGAGGTGACCCAGAGCTGACTCGATGATCCTGAGCTGGCCCTGAGGTGACCCAGAGCTGGCCCTGAGGTGACCCAGAGCTGACTCGGATGTGATCCTGAGCTGGCCCTGAGGTGACCCAGAGCTGACTCAGATGTGACCCAGAGCTGGCCCTGAGGTGACCCAGAGCTGACTCGGATGTGATCCTGAGCTGGCCCTGAGGTGACCCAGAGCTGACTCAGATGTGACCCAGAGCTGGCCCTGAGGTGACCCAGAGCTGACTCGGATGTGATCCTGAGCTGGCCCTGAGGTGACCCAGAGCTGACTCAGATGTGACCCAGAGCTGGCCCTGAGGTGACCCAGAGCTGACTCGGATGTGATCCTGAGCTGGCCCTGAGGTGACCCAGAGCTGACTCAGATGTGACCCAGAGCTGGCCCTGAGGTGACCCAGAGCTGACTCAGATGTAATCCTGAGCTGACTCAGTTGTGACCCAGAGCTGGCCCTGAGGTGACCCAGAGCTGGCCCGAAGGTGACCCAGACCTGGCCCGGAGGTGACCCAGAGCTGGCTCGCAGCTGGCCCGGAGCTGGCCCGGAGGTGACCCAGAGCTGACCCTGAGGTGACCAAGAGCTGGTCTGGAGGTGACCCAGAGCTGGCCCAGATGTGACCCGGAGCTGGCTGGGCGATCGCCCGGAGCTCGTACGGAAGAGAGCTCCCCGGCCGCCCGGAAGACGCAAGTTGGCTGGCGTCGCAGCGCCATCCGGAATGTGGGGCGCGCCTGGCGCAAAGGCGTTCGCTTCCCGAGGGGCGCGCGAGCGGAAGCACCTGCGGCAGCGGCGCTCAAAGCGCTCGGCTCAGCGGCGCGTGGAGCGGGAGGCGCGCGCCAAGTTTCGCCTCCCTCAAATACGACAACGCGCGCCAACTCTCAAGAAGCGCCGCTCCCGAATTTGAGCGGTAGGCTGACGATCGCTTCACTTCATACTGGGAATCTCTCCCTCGCAACTAAAACTCTGCCTATCAATGTGATAATATTTGACTCGTAGCAGGAAACGTTGCTCATCTGTTGAGGGACGAATTAAAATTCCAATAAAACTATTCTTTATTTTTGCGAATTTGAGCGGTTAGCTGACGATCGCTTCACTTCATGCTGAGAATCTCTCCCTCGCAACTAAAACTCTGCGTATCAATATGATAAAATGTGTCCTGTAGCAGGAAACGTTGCTCATCTGCTGAGGTACGAATTAAAATTCCAATAAAACAGTTCTTTACTTTTGAAAATTTGAGCAGTTAGTTGACGATTGTTTGACTCTACACTGAGAATCTCGTCCGTATTCCCAACTAAAACTCTGCCAATTAATACGATTAAATGTGGCCTGTTGCAGGAAACCTTGCTCATCTATTGAGGGACAAATTAAAATTCCAATAAAGCAATTATTTCCTTTTGTGTTCTTTGCGATTGCGCTACAACCCGTTTTGGTCCTTCATCAACATTTGCATATTCCTGAACACTTCACTTCTTGTGGAGTCTCTTCTTCCTGGAGATGGACCTTTGGGAACAGAGAATGAAACTGGAATTAATCAGACCCTAATGACGAAGATGGGATCAGTTTTAGGAAGCAAAGATGGCGCATGATTCGTTGCTCGTTGTTTAGAATGCATCCATCTGTAATTAACGTTAATCGTGTTTTATTATTATTATTATTTCATCATTACGTAGCGTAATTAATAAACATACCAATACACAGATTAAATATTTCTCACGACGAAAAGAAGTTTTATAAGATTTGACTTTTCGGGCAAGTCAACTGCTATGGTGATTAATCCCGTTAGTTCAGTGAATGTTTTTATGGCTGGAGATGGCGATGTTCCACCCCTGCAAAATGATGTAATCCGGCGCCGATCTGGATGTGGCTTTGAGGGTGATTTCCACCTCCAGGTATCTCCACCGACGGGGCACCGCTCTACCCAGGACAAGATCTAAGTTCCCGACGTATGTGGTAGTGGAGTTAATGTAAATGTAAGTGTACGCGTATAAAACCAGGTATCTCCACCAGCAGGGCACCGCTGAAGCTGGGACAAACGCTAATTTCCCGACATGGAAGGTAGTAGAGTGAATGTAAGTGTGTGTGTGTGTGTGTGTAAGGGGATGGGATAACACAAGGACGTAGAATGAATGATCGCGCGTGGTCCGTGGCCTGTTTGTTAGGGTTCTGTTCCTGCATTCGCCTGGTGTTGATCGGAGAAACCTCGGAAAATAACCATCAGAGCAGCCGGGCGCTGGAATTCTCTTCCAGACAGCGGCAGAATTAAACCTAGCTGCAATGTCGAAAGTCCGCTTGTGTCGGAACTCGAACCCGAGGTCCTCCCGGTCTGAATCGCTACTGTGTTAAATGCAGTGAGTGCATTCTACTGATAAATAACATTATATCGTTCCCGATACCTTGTATCAAAAACAAATCAAATGAGTAATTTTAAAACCTTGTAGGGTATTTGGTTGCCTCAATATTTTAGTAATAATTGGAACTGTAAGTATAATTAAGCCAAAATCCTTCTGAGAGTATACATTCAGTCAAACAGATTTTTCATTATTCAAACTTCAAAAATGAAACGAGGAATATTTTAAAATATAATCAAGTATAACCTATTAAAACATGTTCAATATATCTCTTGCGGAAGCACTACATGTTGGGCTGTTTGTCTGAGTTCTTCAAAGAAAAACGAATATTTATCTACAGTTTATTGACAGTTCTCTCGTAGTCGAGACTGTTTTCACCATGCGAATGTAATACAGTTCTATGCTCATTCCACCACACTGCACAATTCCCCAGGAGAGTTTTAAGACCTTTCTAGAACGTACAGTTTTCATGCAGATTCCCAGACAGGAACATACAGAAACTAGATCACGAAACCGGAAGGCGTGTTTACACTGCTGCACATTTTCGGCACAAGTTGCCGAAGACGCCGGCTGAAGCTCTGCTGGCTCACGAATGATTTGCGCCGTTCGAGCAGAGAGTATACTCTTACATGTTTGAAAACATTTACCGTTCATTCGCGGCATTTTTTGTACGTACGTCCTCAGAATGTGTGTTTTTTAAGATTAATAAAATCAAGGAAAGAAAGAAAAGAAGTAATCATTGTCGCTACAAACATTGTATGGCAGTAGATTTAAGAGTTGAGGCCCAGAAAACAAAAACGCTCAAAATGGATGAAGTTTTGGCTTTAGAAGCGAGATTCAATAACCTCCTATTAACTCACTCGTAACAGAAAACTCAAATACACATATATTCCGAAACAAAATCTAAGAAATCACACCTAACCTAACTACAAAAGTCTGATGTATCAACGATTTCCTGACTCAAACAGATCCGTTAGTGAATGATTCTACCACTAGAAGCGCTTGAGTCAAACTGTTAGCTTTCTGTATGGAAAAAAAAAGGATCATATTCAAACGTTTTCATGCAGAAATCATCCATGCTGAACTGTATTCTCCCTGCATAAGTTCAATTTGAACACAAACTGTATCATATAATAGACGTTTAGTAATCAGTGTCTAGTTGCGATATATTTAACAATCATCTTTCCAGCTGTTTCTAAATTTGCCTCTAATTTGTTTAAATTTTCTAAGCAAAATGTCTTCCCACTTCTACTTAAGACCATTAAAATAACAAACAACGCTTAAATATAAATGAAATAATGCATAAATACATTAAAATTACGTACCCACTAATTACCACTGTATTTTTTGTTGCAGGTATGTTGCTGTATAAGTATTTCGTCTTCTTGAAGAGAATAAGCACGGCGAGACTTAATGTAAGTTACTTTTCATTTGTTTGTACCTCTCGACAAAACTGTAAACACGTAATTCGTAATTGTAAATTCGAAATATTTTATTGTTGTTTAATCTAGAGTACATAAGGATATCGCGCTGTCAGGGCCCGCTGAATTGCTAAAAGGTACTTTTTTTCTTAATTTAATTTTGTATAAATTGCGGAAAAGTGTCTCTTTCTATCACTGGGAAATATCTTAATCGAAGTTGACATTAAAACGATCGTTGGGTGGAGGAAGTTGATAAATATTTCGTTGGCGTTTTGCTATGCACGCTCACATAGAAATGAATATCACTGTTTAATTATTACACATAAAATGATCCTCATACAATAAATATTCCAATGACAAAATGTTCAATATGATGTTTTATTTTTATTTTTCAATTATCTCGATTTTGAGTTGTTTCTCTCGTTGCTACAATTCATACATTTTTCCAGATGTCATATCATTAGTGTTTCACGGTTTAAATACAGTACAGATCGTGATACTCTAATCTGCCTAATTTTGTTTCGGTTCTGAAACCGTCTAGAAGAAAACATAAACGCGAGGAGACGTAGTGACAGCTGATAGAAGAACAGACATTTTCCGGTTTAACGAACGTCATTAAAGAGCAAACTCCGATGAATGAAAGTAAAACTTCCTATGTTGAAAGAGAACGTTCGGGTGAACAGTGAGTGACGAAGTGCAGAAATACCACTTGCAGCCAGAGACAACTGAAATGTTGACAGAAAGAACATACCTAAGAGCCCTCCAACGTCTAATTGCTTTAAAATATGTTAACGAAGAAATATAAACCGTTTCAGAAGAAAAATGCTTCGCAATCTTCCTTTGTTCTCTCGTGAATAAATATTTATAATTGAGCCTTCTTCCAATCCGTTCTTTCTGCTTCGAACAAAGAAAAATAAAAGCGTAACGAAAGCCGTGAATGTCAGGTGTGTCCCCACATTGTTAGGCGCCGTCTGACGGCCAGAGAACGGGCGTCGTCAGCGGCCGCATTCATCTGGATGAGTCGCCGCCCCCGCGGGCTCCCGTGCCAAGTCGGCGTCGGAATGCCATGGGCCGCCTACTTCAGGCGACGGACCGGGAGCGGTGGCTCAGGGCATCACCTGAAGTCACTGCAGTGCCTCTGACCGGGGATCCTAAGGTTCCACTCGCAAAGGTGGCAGGATTTTCGTCA
Source organism: Teleogryllus occipitalis (assembly GCA_011170035.1). Lineage (NCBI taxonomy): Eukaryota > Metazoa > Arthropoda > Insecta > Orthoptera > Gryllidae > Teleogryllus > Teleogryllus occipitalis. Next base: position 53,581 of record BLKR01009842.1, on the reverse strand, counting down.
CTAGCGAGATAGCTAGGTCGAGTTCTGTCGCTGTGTGGAGGAGAATTCTAACGGCCGGCTACCGCGATCGGTAGTTTTCCGTGGTTTCTTCGATCAACATCAGGCGAATGCCGGAGCAGTACCACAACAACGGCCACGGACCATGGACCGGGCTACGGACCGTGCACGATCTTTACTTCCCACTGCTTGTCCTATCCTACCACTTAACACACATTGACGACACATTACACTTACAATTATACTTACATTTACACTTACATTTACGCTTACATTTACGCTTACATTTACACTTACATTTACGCTTACATTTACACTTACATTTACGCTTACATTTACACTTACATTTACGCTTACATTTACGCTTACATTTACGCTTACATTTACGCTTACATTTACGCTTACATTTACGCTTACATTTACGCTTGCATTTACGCTTACATTTACGCTTACATTTACGCTTACATTTACGCTTACATTTACGCTTACATTTACGCTTACATTTACGCTTACATTTACGCTTACATTTACGCTTACATTTACGCTTACATTTACGCTTACATTTACGCTTACATTTACACTTACATTTACACTTACATTTACACTTACATTTACACTTACATTTACACTTACATTTACACTTACCTGTTTGGGGAAAATCCAACTAGCCGAAGGTAGGTCGGCGCCGGATCTTATCATCCAGAGGAAGAAGATTGCCGACACCTTCCGCGATAAAATCACCCACTTCACTTACGGGACTAATGACCCTAGAAGTTGACGCGCCCGGAATCACTAATCCACCAACCAATCCAGGCGACGGTAACTGTTACTGCGCTCAAAGAAGTGAATAATAAATAAATTTGTAAATACAGAAACGTAAATACGTACATAGATTTAAATATAATTCAAACTTTGTTTTTTCTCTGGCCATTAAAGTAACTTTACTACATATGTTATATATATATATATATATATATATATATATATATATATATATATATATATATATATATATATATATATATATCAGTGATTAATGCAGTTATTTCAATTAACGTTCTCCATGTTCTCGCTGAAGTAATTCATGAGGGATAAAAGTGAACATCTACAGCTTCTTTTCTTTGCAATAGTTTTATTTTTATTACATGGGAACAAAATTTTCTTATCGGTTTTTGCCTATAACACTCTTATCCACCTGTTTCCATAATTTAACTTTGAGTTGAAAAAGTCAATAGTAAAATAATAATTTATGGTATGAGAGATCATTGCTATTGCACCTTATCGCATTACGTAATTGATTCTGGCTGTAATTGCTGTTCCACATTATAAGTCAAGTACAACTTTTCCAACTAATTTAAAATTGTAAGTTTCTGAGCATCATTCTAGTACCAAAACATCAGCAAATTACCTCAGACTTCACGTGATAGGAAGCTATCATTGTGAAAACATTGATATTTCTAATTTAATGCAGGGAATGACACGCATTCAAGGTGCGAAGGGAGACAGAGTAGAAGATTGGAGTATCCCCTTGAATAAAATGGGAAAACCACAAGGTTCGTTGCGGGGAGAAGTTACATAATCATAAGACTAAAGGCATAGAAGAATACAGAACGAAAATTGCGCAGATCCAGCTTTCGAATTTTTAATTACTTTACTTAATCATTCTGCTTCCTCTCCTTTAAGCTTTCAATTGTTTTTTGTTTCTAATGCCAAAGCATGTACGAAACAAAATATAGTTTAGTTCCTCGTTACGTTTTATTAATAATATTTACATTTATGATAAAAAGATACTGTTTCTTAAGCCGAGAAATAAAATAGTTTTTCCTCAATGATTCTTTCCTAGCAAGTATTTTGTTATTCAGCATTACCTTAATATGTGTTCTCTAAGAAATATTCTCAATATTTGAAATTTAGCAGATGCGACGCGTTTGAAAATTTCGTAATATTCATGGTCGGAAAAAGGTAACAAGCGTGCTACCTGTAGTATCCATTCTCGTTGGAACTAGACGCAACAAATGAGGACTTCCGCTAGAAGAGGGTGATCTGTGGGCGCCGGTCGTTGTGCCAAAGGGGTCGGGGCAGCTCTTGGCAGCTGGCGTGCCCCCCCCCCATCCCCCCCGCCGTTTGAGGCGCCGCCAAGCGCCCCACACGTTGCCGGCCACGTGGGGTATTTACAGCTGACACACACACACACACACAACACATTCTCCGAAAGGTTCTAGAATTTCTCGAACCACCAGAATCTTTACTGATTTTTGCCTCTAAGAGCAATAATGTTAAAGGAGGAATTGTATATTAATTTACTTTCAGTTTCGTAATTGGTTTGTTTTGTGTTCCACCATTATAAACCATACTTTACGTTACAAGAAAGTGTTCATAAAATGACGTCTTACTGCACAGAGTATGACGTATTTGCCGTTAATGGCACGAATAATTGCTTCATCACTCACATTTAGCCAATATCAGCGAGAGAATCGTGGTTTGATGGCGGTACACCGAACAGTCGGCTGTTTTTTCGCACAGTTGTCAATAACTTGTGATGTCACAATAAAGTTATTTTCTAACATTAATTTCGAATCTCTTATAAATTTAAAGTGCTATTATACAGAAAAATAATATATGGAAGACGTTTATAATGTTGTTTCATTGCAATTGTCCAAATTTGTAAACTCGCTCCTAACATCGGTCTTTTTCAAAATAAGTTCTCATGCAATAAATCTTAACATTATAAACTAGTTGCATAACATACGGTACTAATATCAAAGTACTGTATGTAAGTACGATCTATTTTGCGGACTGATAGAATGCTGATAATTCCGTGCAGAACAAGAACTTAGACAAAATATTTCAAATAATTTGAATCCTTTTGTGGCAGCTTGGAACTACTGAAATGTATCCAGAAGGCAACAACCGTTCACACTCTTACTACTATATAAATACTTTTACGTTGTTTCTTCCACATTTCTCTGTGAACTGCATTTCCACTCCTGTCATTTGGAAAGATGAATTCGAACTCAATAACGTTTTGCCAAGCATTCACCATAATTTCTACCGCGAGAGGTGGCTCAGGGCATCATCTGATGTCACTGTAGTGCCTCTGACCGGGGGTCTATAATTTTGAGTCCCGACAATGGTAGGATTTTCGACACTAGCTTTTCAGCCAGGTGTAATTCAGTTGCTGCCTGGAGGAGAATTCTAGTGGCTGACTGCTCTGATTGGTAGTTTCCGTGGTTTCCTCGATCAACACCAGACGAATGCCAGAGTAGTACCTTAACAAACAGGCCATGGACCACGCGCGAACTTTCCGTCCTCTTCCTCGTCTAATCCTCACCCCTTATGTACACACACTTACACTAACATTCACTATACTACCACATAAGCCGGGAGGCCGGTCGGGAGAATTAGAACTTGTCCCGGCTGGGGCGGTGCGCCGCTGGAGGGAGATACCTGGTTGGGGAAATCCTGCTAGACGACGATGGGTCGGAGCCGGATCTCACCATCCATCGGGGCAAGACCACGGCCACCTCCAGTTGAAGAACACATGTGTTACACTTACGGGACTAATGACCTCAGCAGTAGACGCGCCCGGAATCACTAACAATCAATCCCCATAATAGCTGACTTTGCGTTCGGCTTGCCTGTGGCATTTCGAGCAAGCGCAGTGCTTGCTTGTCGAATGCCGGCGGGCAGGGAAGGAGTTCCGCGTGCTGCCAACTGAAGCCTGCGTGGGCACGGGGGTTGGGGGCCGCGGCGGCCCCCAAGAATTCCTCATCAGTCTCTTCCCGCGTGACGCATGAGTAGACAAGAGAAGTCGGCGGAGCGCTTAAGCAGCCCCCGAGCGCCGTGCCAAGCGCCTGGCGACGCGGCGACCGACCGCAGCGATTGCGCGCACCTTCTCGGGAACACAGCACACGCGACGGCGATTACGCGCACCTTCTCGGGAACAAAGCACACGCGACGGCGATTACGCGCACCTTCTCGAGAACACAGCACACGCGACGGCGATTACGCGCACCTTTTCGAGAACACAGCACACGCGACGGCGATTACGCGCACCTTCTCGGGAACACAGCACACGCGACGGCGATTACGCGCACCTTCTCGGGAACAGCACACGCGACGGCGATTACGCGCACCTTCCGAACACAGCACACGCGACGGCGATTACGCGCACCTTCGGAACACAGTGACACGCGACGGCGATTACGCGTACCTTCTCCGGGAACACAGCACACGCGACGGCGAGACGAGCGCGCACCTCGAACACAGCACACGCGACGGCGATTACGCGCACCTTCGGGAACACAGCACACGCGACGGCGATTACGCGCACCTCGAACACAGCACACGCGACGGCGATTACGCGCACCTTCTCGGGAACACAGCACACGCGACGGCGATTACGCGCACCTTCTCGGGAACACAGCACACGCGACGGCGATTACGCGCACCTTCTCGGGAACACAGCACACGCGACGGCGATTACGCGCACCTTCTCGGGAACACAGCACACGCGACGATTTCGCTCGCTAAGGGGAGGGAAATCCTAATTTGCTTGGAATCATAACCTTAATGGGTTGACTAATCCTTTGAATCTCCTGGAACTCTTTCGGTCAACAATGTTATCAGAATTGACATGAAACAAAGAAGTTTAGGAAAACACCTTGCATTTGCGGAACAATCATGAAGGATCTGTCTGGTGAGAGAATAATGTTTCCAAAATTAACACGGGTAATGTGTTTTAAATTTAAAGGCGGCAAAATATTAAAAAATGCTATATTTTTATACTTCAGGATAAGAGATGAAAACCTTTTAGAAGAATCATCGATCTGTCAACGAAGACGCTACTCTCCATTTTGTATTAGGATTTGAAACTTTTGTGTGAGGTTGTGAAATTGTTTTTCTTTTTTAGATTACATGAATTTGATAATTCTACCCCGAGTATTGATTCGTGAACACATCCCTCATTAAAATTGAATTCAGAAATGCTTACCATATTGTGAATAAATTATTATTTCGAGAATAATTACGAATTAAATAAATATTAATTAAATAATTTATTATTTCGAGAGTGTATATTTTAGCATAAAAGGCGTTCTGAGATCATTGCTCTTGATGTTTTAAGAGTTTTTAACTAGTAACATCATTTTACTAGATATTTGTTTTGTTTGCGATCCCACGAAACGATTTCAACTTATTGTCTAGTGTATACGTTTAAATTAAAATTTGATGGTGATCTCTTACGTAACTGGGGATAATAAGAACATTGCAGCAAAATGTATCCAAATATAGCGGGAACGTGAAGAGTTGTTGATAATTAAACACCAAATAAAGCTACTGTTGACTGAGGCAAAATTAAATAGAAGATTAATTCAAGTCTCTAGATTGGAAAGATTTTTTAAAATACTTAAATATGAAAGAGTGAGAGGCCGAATCCAACATTGAGTAACTGGTGAGTGAATGAATGACGGTAGGTGAATAAGTGACGTAAGAGTTAATGAGTGATGGTGAATTAATGAATAATGGTGAATTAATGAGTGATGGTGAATTAATGAATAATGGTGAATTAATGAATGATGGTGAGTTAATCAATGATGATGAGTCAATGAATGATGGTGAGTTAATGAATGATGGTGAGTTAATGAATGATGGTGAGTTAATGAATGATGGTGAGTTAATGAATTATGGTGAGTGGTGAGTGAGTCAATGATGGTGAGTTGTGAGTGGGTGAGTGAATGAATGATGGTGAGCGGTGAGTGAGTCAATGATGGTGAGTTGTGAGTGCGTGAGTGAATGAATGAGGGTGAACGGTGAGTGAGTCAATGATAGTGAGTGGTGAGTGAGTGAATGAATAAGTAATTGTGTGTGTGTGTGTGTGTGTGTGTGTGTGTGTGTGTGTGTGCGAAATGAGAAAAATGAGTGCAAGGAAGAATAAGAAAGGGGTAGATTTTCATGAAAGATTAGTAATTCAGTGTGAGGGCATTTAAAACGCGAGTTAGAGCGAGAGGGAAAGTGCAGAAAGTGATTGTTAGCGCGTCCGAGGTGAGAGGCACGTGAGGAACAAAACCGTCTCCCTGGGCCACAGGGGGAGCCAGGAGAGCAGCTGTCGAGCCGTGCATAACTTATGCACGGCATGAATAGATTATGTGAACAGGGTTTACGGGTGCGCCGAGGCTCGTGGCTCTGAAGGGAGGAGCAGCGGGAACCGGCGGGCGTGTGTGGGGGTGGGGGAAGACAACGAGGGCAGCCTGGAAGGAGAGGGCGATAATGCTGACTGGCAAGAAACAGGGTTATGACGAGCAACTGTTCGAGGTTTTGTCCGCTGTTCGGTGGCCTCTTATTTCGACATATGCGGTCTTCCTTTCCCGTGCTAGTGGTTAAAATAGACAAAATTAACGGTAACGAAAGAATTAGCACAACATGCTCGATGAAAGGTTAGGCGAACGAGCAGTGGTGAAGAGGAGAACGGGTGCCTTTAAGGAGCCTTTAAGGTGCCTTAGATGTCGCCACAGCACGTGGCACCAAGATGGAGGTTGATCCAAATGCAGCACTTCCCCCTTCGTTAAAAAATGAATAAATTCTTTGGAAATAATAAAAAACTTTTTGGAATATCTTTATTACAAAATTGTTTACTACAAATAAAATTGTGATGAAAATGTTCACTATTACTTAAAGCAATGTTCGAATTTCGGGAGACAAGTTCTTCGGGAAAGCTAGTACCTCTCGAAACATGCACTTCGCACTCAGCCTCTGGCAAGCCGAACGCTTGTCGGGGAATTCATTGGGGCGGAAGCGGACGTCAAGCAACACTGGGGAAGATGTGAACAGTTTTTTACTATAACCTTTGTTGATATCGATACCAACAACAATATTAAGTATTGCTACTTGAATTCATTATATCGACGATTATTAAAATTTCCAATATCAATTAGTATTCCAAGATTGATATGAAATGTGTTCAGTTTAATGGACATTGGATGACATCTCAGGTCATTTGGAATTCATTAATTACTTACCGAATTCGTTTTCAGATACCATACATTACAAAATACAGTTCACTGAAATACGGCGTAAGAATGACACTGTTTTTCGGTTCCAGTATTCCAGAGAAGGCCTAGGAAATGTGAAAAGAGAGGTATGGAGTTTAAAATGTTATAATAATATTGGCCGATAAGCAAGAATTGATCATTCGGGCGTCCCTAGCCGGGCACATAACTGCCTTGGAAGGGCGAGCTGGCCCGGCTGCCGGGTCAGGCAGAGAGCTGGCTGCTGGCGGACATAGGCCCAGGGGAGCGCCAGAAGCCCGGCTGCACAACCCGGGGCGACCGCACGACATTGTCCTGCCCGTCCCGTCCCGCCGCGCCCCGCCCCTCCCCTCCTCGCCTTGCCCCGCCCCTCCCCGTCTCTCCCTGCCCGCCCCTCAACACCTCCCCTCGCTTTCCCGCCCGCCCCGACCTCCCCGGCCTCTCTACCCACACCGTCTCGCCTCTCTCGGCCTCACTCCTCCCTGTTCGCTCCCGCCTCGCCTTAGCCGACCCCTGACTCACCCCGCCTTGCCTCGCCCCCCTCCCCTCCCCGCCCCCCCCCGCCCCACCCCGCCCCACCCCGCCTGCCACGCCTCGCCCCACCTCGCCTCGCACTGCCCTGCCCCGTCTCGCCCCGCCCTGCCTCGCATTGCTTCGCCTCGTCTCGTCCCGCCTCGCCCCTTTTCGTCTCGCCTCGGCCCGCCTCGCCCCGCCTCGCCATGCCCCGCCTCGCCTCGCTCCGCCTCGCCTCGCTCCGCCTCGCCTCGCTCCGCCTCGCCCCGCGTCACCCCACCTGACCTAGCTCCACCTTGCCCCGGATCGCCCCGCCCTATCCAGCCTCGCCCCCCCCCTCGCCCCACTTTGCCCGGCTTCTCCCCACTTCGGCCCACCCTGCCTCTTCCCGCCTGGTCCTTCCCACTGGCCGCCGCGCTGCCAGCGCAAAAAGCGGGAGCCGCTCGTTAGCGCCGTTGGCCGCCGAGATTTATGGGACATTGTGCCCAGGCTACTCGCGAATCGGTCGGCAGGCGCGGGCACACTGGGCCAGAGCAAAAACAGGTGTTGGCCCTCTTCTCCGAATCCGTCGCCCGGCTAGCCATATGCACACCGGGGAGCCCATGAACTAATAAAAATGTCTTTGCGTACCTTCGGTTTCCAGCCATGCTTGCTCTGAGCAATGGGCAGTGGAGGCCGAGTTTTCCAAATCTCAGTTGCCAGACGCAAAGGTCGATCGTTGCTGTCAATTTCCTTACGGGGGTAGTTGGCTCAGGGGGGGGGGGTCTCGTGGGGCTTTCATTCTGCTTATTGGTTATTTCTCGGCGCACGTGCTGGGGAACTGCAATGGTGATCGCGATGACTGACCTGTGAGCGAAACTACGCCCATGGATCCGTAAACGAAACGAATGCTGCTAAAAATGTTGATCGATTTCTTTAAATCCTATTTCCTTCTCCAAAATTATGTACAACTCTCATTGTGAATTACGTTTTAGTGAACACGTAGTTAATTTATAATTATTAATTTCATTTGCAGGTCTTTATTAATTTGCAGACATCACTGGTTTCTGAAATTATCGTGTGGACATACAGAAAACTGGGGATATTATATATTTAAACTTATCACAGCTTTTGGGAATGTATTAAAATATCACATGTATATATTGTTTTCTGTATGTTAATAATTTGCAATTTACAATTAGTGTACTAGCGACAACGCTTCATCTCTTAGATAGAATTTCTACTTTTACTGGGATTATGGTTCATACATTGAATTATTGATGTGAATATGAATTAATGTCATCGCTATGTAAAAGGAGTTAATAATTTATTACCGTTTAAAATGCGTCAAATATTACTAACAGAAGCAGGGTAAAATCTACGAAGCATGGTATTAATGAGTACAACTTGAAAAAAAAACACTTTAACGAGAGAAACGAATTTCTAGAAGAAAATTATCGTATTTCATTGCAAATAATTGCTTCTCTTGCAAGGAATATAATTTCTCTCGAACGCATCTCCCCGTCCCTGAAAGCTGCTATGTGGAGCATCTAGAGCAACTAATTACATTCCGTAGTTGCCTGTCATTAAGTCCATTCCGTGCAGTCCTGTTATTAAGATGGCTCTGCGCTTACAACCTCTGGAGACCTGATATCGTTCATTACAATGCAGACTCATCTGCGTGAGTTTTCTGCGTTTGCCGTGGAATTCGGATGATAAAGAGAAAATGAAAAGAAAACAGTATTTCTATACACATAAAAAACCTGTTTATTAACTAAAAAGTTAATAAAAACCTTTTTTAAAGTTTTTTAAATTTTTTTCCCGCCGACCTGGAGGGCCGAGGTGGCTAAGAGCGAGTACCGACCCAGCGCTTCGGTCCGAAGGGTCGCGAGTTCGAGTCCCGCCTTGGGCATGGCTGTTTGTCCCTTGACTTTGTGTGTGTGTTGTCGCGGAGGGTCTCGCGTTCTGCTGACCCCAGATCAGAGGAGCCCGCAAGTGTTTGTCTAGTGTATGGTCGAATATGCGTCCCTTCGGGACGTAAAGGGCAACCGGCTGTCGGCTGGATAAAAGCCCTAGGAAAATTTTTTTTTTGCATTTACATCAATCGTTAGTTTTTATTAAAAATATCTTTGGATTTTCTTTGGGAATTCTGGAAATAGTGAACACTAAAAGTCATAAGGAATCGATATTTCAGACTATTATTTTGTTTCTTTCCTCTTATAATTCTTTCGGTTTCACATCAGTTTTGATTCGCCGTAATTCTTCAGTTTCATAATGTGAACTCGTGTTAAAATTGTTACCACTTCTGGGAATATAGGAAGTGTTCATATGCACTAATACAATTTGTACGTGAATAATGTTTTTTTCTTACAAATGGAATAAATGATGTTGGCCACCCAAAGATAATTATATATTTTAAAAGTTCGATCACTTTAGGTACAGTAGATGGATTCAAAATTTAAGAAACGGACGCTGATGAACATTTTCGTAATCTTGCACTGCTATGTCGGCTTAACGTAATCAGAAGACGACTCCATTCTCGACAAAGACAATCTTAATGGCTGGGGTCCGTTAAGGGTTTAACACTCCAATGTTCGTTGAAAGCAATTTGAAATAAATGAGGTGTTCCTAAAGATGGTGCATGAAAACTTTGATTGAAAGAATTTTTATTTATGGTACCAGTGGTAAAAGTGACATTTTATTTTGAGAGTAGAAAAGGTTGCAATACAAGGATGGTAAGCGTGAATCATTTTTCACGTGAATCACAATTTTTAGATAACCTTACAGGATTTCATTTTATTTTAATTCAAGTATACCAATCACTTAATGATATCTGGACGTCAGTAGTAATTGATGTAATTAGAGGAAAGTATTTTTTTTTGTTGTTGTTGCTTTCACAGATTTTTTTCCAAACACTTGAGCGTCGTCTTACTTTTAGCACTAGTGCTAAAAATTAAAATTTTAGCACGCTTTGCAAGCCCTGAAAGTCTAAAAATGGTATTTCTTATTTAATTTTTTTCCAATAAGTAAAAACAACTTTTACTACCTTTTACAAAAAGGATTGAATGAGACGCATCGGATAACACAAACAATACGGTTGCTTTTTGGTGTTTTTTCGATGTAATGACGTTAGTAACCATAATGAAATCTAATTTTGTTCAGAAATGTAATATATAATGAGCATCTGTACAGTAATAAAATACAGCATAGTGTTTTACTTGGTACCATCAAGAGAAATAAACTAGTACCTCTGATGGAGAAAAAGCTTGAAGCAAGGCTTGACATTGTTCAAGTGGAATGATACGTTAGGATCATTTTGTCATTTTATAAATCTGCTTGGTTTATAGTGGATATTAGACTGCTATTTGCTTGTGGAATGTGCTTCTCGTGAAAAATATTACCTGTTTCAGGATTTCTTCGCACTGAGGTGTCAAAGTCGTGAGATACCTTGTAATATCGTGTCGTGTTGTTAGCAAAGGCACTCCAATCGGTCTTCTGCCGCCGTAGTCCATTTAAGTCAAATTTCGCCGCTCTGTCCTAACATACACATTCTTCGTCCGTCCCACATTGATTTGTATTTCGCGCACTGTGAGCACTCATAACTCTATCCAAACGCCGCTGCTCTCGGTCATTAAGTGAAGGACTTCGGCCAATGCATTGTCCGTGGTGAGAGATTTTGCCTGAAATTAGGTATCCTCCGCACATTCTTGACACTGACCGGGAGCTGTAGCTCAGTGCATCAACTGATGTCACTGAAGTGCCTCTGACCGACCGGGAGGTCCTAGGTTCCACTCCTGACGGCGGAAGGATTTTCGACACTAGCTTTTCAGCTAGGTCGAATTCACTCGCTCTCTGGAGGAGAATTCTAGCGGCCGGCTGCTCTGATTGGTAGTTTTCCGTGGTTTCTCCGATCAGCACCAGGCGAATGCCAGAGCCAGTACCCTAACAAACGAACCGCTCGCGATCTTTCCGACTCAAACACGTCGTACATTTACCAGTTTTCGCAAGTGTTTGGGGAATTGACTCGAGTGTGTCGCGCAGTTATACGTTATCCGAGCGTTTCTATCATTCAGTTTCCCGCTACGAAGTAAAGAGAAATTTATGTAATGCTGCGCGAAAAAACGGCAAATTTTCGTTAGAAAAACTCTACTTACGGGGCTCTTAAGTGGATAAATCTAGTTACTAGATTTAGAAAAAACTGTGCAAAACATGTGGTGTTGCCAGAATCTGTTTTGTAAGTCCTCGATACCGAAAAATCGAATGACGGCAAAACGTCTGTCTGTCTGTTCGTCCGTCTGTAAACAACACTAGCGGCTTAATCGTTAAGCCGATTTTGTCCAAAATTGGTATTCCTCAATCGATATGGCTGATGTCTTGAATTTAAAACTCGTATTTTAATTTTGGGGGTACTTTACCTGAAGACCCTGGGATATTTTCAAAATTCTCAAAAAAATGGCTCCATCGTTATTCATTCAACTTTTGTTTGATAGTATGAAGGACGTTTAAGAGAATGGTGTAGGGCTCAAGTTCGTTAAAAACCCTGATTTTTCGAAAATTTCAAACGTTTAAATCTTTTTCGGATTCTTCCTACGACTGAAAAGTAAATATAGAGATTTTTTCTTGTAAGCTCGCTCGTGGCGCATAGCGAAGTCGCTGGCCTTTCACCACTGAGATCCGGGTTCGATTCCCGTCGAATCACATGAGAAATTTGTTCCAACAAAACGAGTTTGGCTGCTACACAAGTGATAGTTCAACCCCTGTGAAGTGTCCTTAACCATACCCCTATCCTTATTCCTTCCCAATTCTGGCCGCTGGGTAGTCACGCAGGAGCGCGTAATTGGAGGCGCGTACGTACACGGAGATGCTACCTGGCGGTCCTCTTGCCAATTGACTGCGACGTGACGTGACATGACAGAAAGTTATAATGGAGAATTACAAGCGCGCAATGTAATGGAGGATTACTCTCCAGCGCAAAAAGCGCTTAACGTCCCTCGAGGGGCTTGGAGACGCGTTACGTTAACTTGGACGCAACAAATTAAAGAAAAGGAAATCTGTTCCTTAAATATAGATTTTGAAATAAGGTTATGTAAAGTTTTTTTTAAATGTGAGTACTTTTCGGGTAATTTTTCGTGAAAATACGGGCGAGAGTTCGAGTACGAGTACGTGCTGTTTTAGCACCACTTGTTATAGTACGCACCCAGTGATGGGCACAGGACCACGGTGATACGCGAAGGGCGGTTTTAAGCGGTTCATCAGATGAAGTGTCCGTTTCGGAACGCGAGCGCTGGGCATCGGGGGGCACCAGGGGGTTGGGTTGGGGTGGGGGAGGGGCGCACCACGAGGAATCGATTAGAGGGATCCGCGCGGGTGCCCCCCCTCCCTACAGCCCCCCCACCCACGAGGGGGGATCCGCAATCGAAGAGAAGGGAAAGGGCACAAAGGAATGAGATGAAGGCCCAACTCAGCACAAGCTTAAATGTAGCGTGAGACTACGCGAGTAACAAAATAACTCAAAACACACAAGAATGGAACGTACAGAAGAACGCGAATAACAAAGTAATTTGTCATACCCTAAGACAAGAAGTATATGAGCGTTTTAAGATTTCAATTACATCTGAACGAGGATTATTTTATGAAATAATTAATTATGAGACTGTAGGAGGGCCAGAATATAGCAAAATTGTCTTGTGTGTTTCCTGTTTACGTCACTATTATTGCAAATAACCTCTTTAAAAAATTATTTATTTCCAATTACTCCTAATTTTAGTCATGAAAACATTTTGGGATATTCCAAAGGAAGCGGGATAATTGGAATTTTATGAATGAGAGTAAAAAATATTATGAAGAGATTCATGTTTGTAGTTAGTGATGAACGCAAGGGCGCTGAATGAAAAACGGATGCAGAGGAAGCACCGTCGAGAGGAGGCGCGGGTCCTGGTTCAAAGAAAGCTACAGGCATGTCTATGTGTTTATTATTATTATTACTATTATTATTATTATCACTATTATTTGTTTTCTTTTCACTACAAAAAGTGTCGGACAATCTCAAGACACAATTTGTCAGTACGAAGCTTCGGTGAAGAAATACTACTTATACTTATGGTCTTGTGTTAGTACAGTTCTCAAAACTTAAAGTCTTTTACATTTTGATGGATTCAAGTGATGTCTTCATATTCTAAGTTTTTTACGCTTTGTTCGAGACTCAAAAATTTCCTGACTATATTTGCTGTGCTCAGTAAAGCGGCTTTTTGCATTGTTCTGAGATGTTTTTCTTTTAATCGCAGCCTTTGTCCAGTTTTCAACCAATACTTGGTTACCACGCCATTTGCTGACACTATCACAGGCACTATCTCTACGCTCCGTAACCTGTACATGTCCCTCAACTCCACAGCGCGAAGTTGGTATTTTCGTTTCTTTTCAGCAATAGTTGACACCAGTTTGTCGTCTGTGGGAACTGCAACATCGATTATCATTGCTTTTCTTGTTGTTTTATCAATTAAGACAACATCTGGTCTGTTAGCTTCAACCGCCCTGTCTGTTATAATTGTGCTGTCCCATAATATTCGTGCCAAATGATTACTGATAACTTGCTGAGGCTTACATTTGTAATAGGGTTGCTCCTGTTCTACAAGTTGATAATTCTTTGCCAGTGCCTGGTGAATTACTTTGGCTACATTATTATGTCGCTGTAAATATTCAGTTTGCGCCAAAGACGGAGATCCGTTACTTATATGCTGGATTGACTCGTTGTTGCTGTTGTTATTATTATTATTATTATTATTATTATTATTATTATTATTATTATTATTATTATTATTATTTCTACAATCGATTACATTGATGCTCGTATATTAAGATATAACTTAGGCGCTCGACTGCGACGGATCGGCTTTCCCGGATGTGACTGTTTAATTACATGACGTAATACAAATTGCGACTGTTTAATATTGAAAACATATTAACTTAAAAATTAAAAAATAAGGCAAGGGACGACAAAATTTAATGAATTAAGTAAATGTTCAAAATATAATAAAACTCGCAGGACGTACTGGGTGAGTTGGCGTGGGACATCTACTGATGTCACTGCAGGGCCTCTTATCCAAGAGATCCTACTGTTCGAGTCCCGACGGTGGTAGGATTTTCGACACTGTCGTAGCTACGTACTGGGGTCGAATTGACTCACTGTCTGGAGGAGTATTCTAGCGGCCGGCTGCTTGAACGATAGTCTTCCGTAGTTTCGCCGATTAACACCAGGTGATTGCCGGAGTAGTACCTTAACGAACGGGCCATGAACTGCGCGAACTTTCCCTTTCCCTTCCTTGTCCTATCCTTACTCATTTCTTTGACACACATACACTACACTACCACAACGTCGGGAGACCAGTGGGGAACTCATAGCTTCTTCCATCTAGATTGGTGCCCCTTAGGTGGGAGATACCTGTTTTGGAAAATCCCACTAAGCATCGAATGGGCCAGCGACATTCAGAGGGAAAAGAACACCGCAACGTTAAATGATACCTAGTAGTTCTAAAACACCACTTACTTTGCCACCCATAGTTTCACGCAAAATTATGCGAAAAGTTCCCAAATGTTCGAAAAGTTGTACGTGACCTTATTTCATAATCTATCTTGAAGAAAAAAAATTCGTTAAGGGAAAAAATCTCTATTTTCAAGAATTTAATTGTTGGTAGACGCCGGAAAAATGAACTTTTGCTATTTTTGAAAATTCAGCGTTTTCAACGATCATTAGATATGCACTATTCTCTTAAACTTCTCTTCTCTTCTTCGCACTATCCAACAACAAAAATTAATAAAAAAGCAATGAGCCTTTTTTTAATTTGGAAAATGTTCGAGGGGCTTCAGGTAAAGTACCCCCAAAATTTAAATATCGATTACAAATTCAAAAGGCCGCGACATCAGCCAGATCGATTCGGTAATATCGATTACGGAGAAACTCGGGTGAATGGTTTAGCCACTAGCGTTGTTCACAGACGGACAGACGTTTTGCCGCCATTCGATTTTTCGGTATCAAGACCCATAAAACATAGATTCTCTCTACAACACGTGATAAAGGATTTTTTTCTAAATTTACCAATTGGATTTATCCATTTTTTCGTTACCAGGGCCCTGTAATAAGAGTTTTTCTGCCGAAAATTTGCCGTTTCTTCGCGCACCATTACATAACTTTTTCTCTACTCCGTAGCGAGAATGTAAAATTATGATGTAGATTACCTGGACTAATGACCATAGTAGTTGATGTGCCCTGAGAAACGAAAAAAATCGCTGAGTCGTAGGTCGTCGCTGGGCGTCGTTGGCCCTTCTGGGCTCCTCGGGCGCCGGAGCCATGTCCCGGGTGCAACGCGTCGCCTCCGGGCTGCGCTGCGGCATCGCGGGCAGGGTTGCCAGATGGCTGTAAATCCACCCAATAAGAAAAAACCAACTTTCCAAGCGGGAAATTTGAATTTGGATTAAAATAAAACATTTGAATTTTTTAAGTTAGTGACCCTATAAAATACTTGATTCGTTTTATTTTTTGTGAACATTGTAATTAATAATTTATGTAAAATCTTATACTTTATGTAATAATAAGTTATATCTTAGTATTTAAATATTAGTTATTACATATGCATGCTTATTCCCTGTGGTTTAACGGAAACTGCAGTGACACCGTACTTCAAAAACATTACTAATTTTAAATGACGTGTTTTTCAAATTAACTGCAAGTACTGGCCAATGTGATATATTATGTACTCATGTTGTGCACGACAAAGACTCTGTGACTTTTAGAACACATCCAATACTAGTGGTCCAAATACTAATATCACTCACTTCTCGAAGTAAATTTGAACGAATGAACAACTTATTAATGATAAATCATGTATAAAGTAAAAAAACAAAAAAAATCAAACTTGCGTCGTGGTTGTTTGAAAATTTTCTTCGTAATCTGAAAATTCGCCCCAAACCGCACATGCTTTAATGCATTTCCGCCCATGAGGCGGTATTCCGCAAGACAGCCGTTTTCCAACCCCAAAAGCTGAATTCCGCCCAATCTGGCAACCCTGGTCGCGGAGTCGGAGAGGGAGGCCTCGACACGCGGGAAGGCACCGCTCCACGCTGCGTCTTATTGCAATTAGTCGCCGCGCCCACTTCTGCCTGGGTGCCCGCGCCTCCGGAGCGCCGCCGCCAGCGCAGGAGGCGGCGGGGTTGCCACATTGTCCCCAAAATGATTTTTTTTCAATGTAGGGAAATAATGGGGAACATTAACGAACGAGGAAATACTTGGGGATTTTTTTTAGGACATTGTTTTTATCGGGAGTGGAGATGGAAATATTATTTCTCAATTATTATTATTAAAAAAGAAACATGAGACGTTGTACTATTTCATTTTTATGTATCAAAAATAGAAAAATAAACGACAAGCTTAGAGAAAAAAAACGTGAGAAAAACGAAGACAGTATACGGCTTCGAGCAGCTTAGTGGACGATGGTTGGTTGATTTGAATTATCTGAATTTAAGGAGACAGCCAATAAAATCTTTAGGGACAGCTCGTGTTATTGGATCATAATTTGGAGAATATGCTTAGTTTATGTTGGGGAGTTTGTTTAATTGGCGAGGTGTTTTGGGGAAATTACGAAGTAGTGGTGGGGAAAGAACCTTGAGAGATGCTAGCACACACGTCGGGGTGCGTAGACGATGGGACTGTGCGGGATCGCAATGGGAAAGAAGGGAGAGAAGGTATGGGGAGAATGTAGAAACTGACGTGGGGTAAATAAGCACAAATAATGAGCATTTTCGACTCGGGCGAAATATATATTGCAATTTCTGTATTCATTCCATCAAAATATTATTTTTTTAGTCTAAATAGATTCCTCAATAATAGTAAGTTGATTTCTTTCAAGCTCACGTGACTCGGAAATACATATACTTCACAACACCGTATAAATATATATCGTATAATCATCTCTTCCTAAATCACAAAAATTAACTGATCCTTTCTCCATCAATATTTCTTATATTCAGTTTCTGTTATGAAAATTAACTTTATATTCCACTAGCTGAAGTACCCGGCGTTGCTCGGGCATTTATTACAGTAAATTATTATACAGGAAGAGGAATTCAATCTTTTCATGCCCTGCGGCGGGACCTACCTCTATCTCTTCCATTGAATCCCTTATCCGTCCTACTCCTTGCCATGCTCTGCCAGACCCCGCCACGATAGCTGTCTTCTCTTGACCCCCATTCGGAAATTCCCGGATTACCTCACTCACTTTTCCTCAAATAATTACATTTATCTTATTTAAAGTTCCAGCTTTTAAACATTCACTTCGTAACTAGAAGCAATAAACAAATCTAAACTGCAAAATAAAATACTTGTAGACTCACATATATAATTTTTGTGCACATATTGTATACACATTGTGTACCCTGTATACACATGTGGAACATATACACATTTTGCATTTTACCATTTTGAACCTAAGAACTGTGTAAATAGTCAAATTGAGAGTCCTAATGAACAGCTGTCCTACTACTTAGAGAATTATTCACATTTCTCCCCTTCTTGCAGTATTATTTTCAATGGGGCGAGTGAGTACTTCAGCAAGTCGATCTTCCCTCTGAGTAGCCGATTCAAAGTTTTAGTAGACTACCCATCTCTTGGCATTTGTGATCTGTTTTGACAATTGTGACACTCGTTTCGTCAAACAATTCAGTTATCAGAAATATCTGTAAAAGAAGACGTTGTTTAGATTGTATAAGATATCTACATATTGTACATTGTACATTTCTGTATATTCTGTACTGTATATTATTGTATTTATTATTCTCTCAACTTACCTCAGTTATTAAACACTTTCAAAATCACAATGATTTCTTGTTACTTTGTATATAACACGGACAGAGAGCAATGCATGAACACTGACATTCTTTACCACTTCAGTTACGAATTTCTTTCAAATGTTCACACAGGGACATTACATAACCTTATTCAAACTCCAATAAATTTCGTAATAATTCTGGACATTGATGAAATCAGTGGTAGATATCAGACGTCATCCTCTGGTGGTGCGCAGCTAAACTATTGGCATTGATGTACTCTTGAATCTGTGATGTAAAGCTAGGCGAAAAATGTCCAGAAAAGTAATTATTTTGAAAATATATTACTGTTTATGTGTGTAAATCATAGCCTATAGTACTCCAGGCCTTTAAAGGATGCCAGCACAAAAGTTTCATCGGCATTGGTTCTGTAGATTCAGAGATTACCGCGCTGTAAGACAACGCACTTGTCCTTATATATTAGTATAGATATAGATATAGATATAAATTATCCTCGTTGTCGTTTTGTTGTATCATCTCTTGTTCATTAATTCCTTAAAATTTTAGGCGCATTGGTGTTCATTAAGTGATTGAGATGTCTTGCTCTTCAAACTGTTTTATTGAAAATTGCAAGCCCTGAGAGAGAAAATGACATCAAAATAATTCGAATCAAATAAAATATTTGAATTTTAATTAGAAAATGTTACAGATACAATCGAAAATACTACTAATATGTGTCAATGTCACAATTAATTATAAATTATAGGAATTTTATAATTATTTATCTCAGTGCGAATATTTTCAGGCTTGAAACCCAGTTATTTTTATCCAGGAATTACTAAAAATGAACTCTCCAGTAGGAAACGTATGTCAGCACCACATTTTAATGTTGCATGGTAGACTGCACAGTAATTGTCTCGTCGCTTCAGACTCTGCCCAAAAGAACCTCCAAAGGGGGGCGCAGGATGGCTAGGGCTTTGTCTAATACCAACGCTGGGACATGCAATTTTACGCTCATGAAAGGAGCAGAATAATTTTGGGACGTGTACATCAAAAGGGTCAAAGAAGCATTAGTTTCAGAATCCTGTATCTGATGACGACGCGACGTGTGAGGGGGGAGAGCCAGGCTGAAGGGGAGGGAAGCTCGAATAAACGAAAGGCAACTGCAGTTCTCCACGAGACAACGCAGGGGAGAGGGTAACAAACGGGACTTTTTTGAAACGCAGGTCACTGACTGGAAAAATGTAGAACTTCTTGAAAAGTTGACTGACAATTCAAACGTCTTTAAACTCAGAGGTTATACAATTTAAATTAGTTCGTAGATTCAATTACTTTAAATTATTTAATAAGGTGTAGTACAGTTTGCTACTTAAAATTTGTTTACACATTTTTACTACAAGAAGAGATTATTTCAAGTTTAAGGTTCTGGGCAAAAAAATACCTTTCATGACAGGAATACCAACATTAAACATAAACAATATTCGAAGGGACGCCAACATTGAGTTTTTTTATTTCGAATTTTAGTTTTACTTATTTACGCAAAATGTAAAGGCACGTCAAATGTACGGAGAATGTACGGTTCAGTGGTCTGCATTCGTACAGCGCACTGTACGAATTATGCATTTGTACGCTGCAGCGTACGAATGAAATGGCGTCATACTTTGACGACTTAATATGCATTTATGTGTTTAATCTGTGTTACTTGGAACCACTGAGAATGGAAAGTGTGTTCCCGAAATACGTGTTTGGCTAAATGTGA
The DNA here is from genome assembly GCA_011170035.1 of Teleogryllus occipitalis. Lineage (NCBI taxonomy): Eukaryota > Metazoa > Arthropoda > Insecta > Orthoptera > Gryllidae > Teleogryllus > Teleogryllus occipitalis. The sequence goes on along the minus strand of BLKR01009842.1, from coordinate 33,493 downwards.
TACATATTAAAATTATATAGCCTACTATTGTGGTAGATGCCTCACTGACCCCAGATAGTTTAAAAGTGAATATTAATAAACAAAAAAAGAAATTAATCAATAATATAAGGCAGTAACATGTCTGTTCTTACACTGTTCATACACTTTCATACCTATGTCGTCAGCATTAAGAATGGTAAGGTTCATGTTATACGGATATTTATGGGAATAATAAATATAACTTTTTAATTTTTAATTTTTGTAATTGATATAGAAATAAATACCATCAACATAAATTCAAATTAAATACACAGTATTAATATGAGATATTGTGACTACATTACCATAAATTACTCATCATATAGTAATCACACAATAAACCCTCGTACTAATTTGTTTAATAATTGAAATGAGAATTAACATATTATACTCCAGTTTCCATTGCAATTTCATGCCAAATAATTCCCAGTGGGCAGTCCAGCAGTACAAAATTAATATATTTTTACATTAGTTAACTGCACACTTTTGCAATACTGATAGGGATTGTCAAAAAAATGCAAGATAAGATAATTATTATTTTCAGCATTAAAATTGGTGTATTATATCAAAGAATAATTTAAAATGCATGTGGGATTTAAGGAGAGAGATATAATTTCATTTGCGCAGAAACTTTATTATTGGCAGATAACGCTGGTCGGCAATGATTTTGTTAAATGGATAATTGTAGCTGTTTCTTATGTAGTTTGCTACGCTGAAACCGAATAGTAGAGCCTAGGGTGAGTTTCTATTTTGTTAACAATACAGAAAAATTAAATCTGTTCGTTCCTTTACCGTTAAAAATAAGTTTTCTATAATTTGGCAACGAAAATATCTAGTTTTTGAAATGTTAATCTCTCTTTTTTAAATTTGTTTTTATTATTATTATTATTATTATTATTATTATTATTATTATTATTATTATTATTATTATTATTATTTTCAACTATTAATAGTTAAATTATTGGGAAGTGATTCTGAAACTCAAGAAAGCGTGCGCAGATGATTTTCTCCCTCATACGTCACATACAGTTTTTGACTAAATAAATAAATAAATAAATAAGATATGAGATAGTCGCCCGACCGTCACATGCGACATGTGCCATTTGCAATTCCCGTAGTATGGAGGGAGCCGAAGGTCCACCATTACCAAAGTGGCTAGAATCACAAGCAAGAACACGAAGACAATTCAATACTTGTATTACAACTTCTCTTAAGCTATCAGGCCTGTCCGGACAATTGGAGTTTACATTCCGAAAACTCTAGCGATGTAGATTTGAACGTAAGTACTGAAAAGAATGATATTGAAGACTCAGATATCGGTGGAACATATACCGGACATCATAGAATCAATCAGTCAGATCTCAATGATCTAGTTCGTGATCTAAACTTGTCAGAGTCAGGCAGAATTGTTGGCGTTCCGATTAAAGATTTGAAACCTCCTTCAGATGGAAACTACAATTACTATGTAGCACTGACGGAAATAAGACCTCAAATGACTGGTCTCAGAAGAAGACAATTTAGTGTATTGTACTCATTTTGATGCATTGCTGAGTAATTTGGGAGACCATCATGATCCTACAGAATGCAAGTTGTTTATAGATTTCTCTTCCATATTAGAAATTCCTCTTGCCTATGCAGTCCATATGAAAGAGACGTATGGCGTCATGAAACTTTCGTTATCGAAGATACAGTACCATCAGAATTCGTGAAATTTACGTGACGATTTGAAAGTTATCGCACTTCTGTTAGGTCTTGAATAAGGATACTAAATTTTGCTGTTTTTATATGCGGGTGGGATAGTATAGATTGCAAAAATCGTTTTGTGAAGATGCATTGACCTCAAAGTCATCTGGTAGGTGAAAAAGAGTAACTTCGCAACCACTAGTAAATCCTGCACACTAATTTCTTCCTCCCTCACACATCAAACCCGTAATCATGTACAATTTTGTGAAGGTTAAGAATAAAAGTGGGCCAGATTTTCTGTACTTAAAGAACAAACTTCCGATAATCATTAAGGCGGAAATAAAGAAGGGTATATATGTAGGAACAGAAATGAAGGAGCTTATGAAGGATCATGATTTTTTGGTGTTTGAATGATGTTGCAAAGAATGTATGGATGTCGCTACAAAAGGTCTAAACTGAATTCCTTAGTAACTGAAAATCTGAGAACTATAAAGAACAACAGTCAGAACTCCTTAACAATTATAAAGTTCTGGAACGCAACATGTCCTTTAAAATATATTTTCTTGATTCGCACAGACTTCTTTCCTGGAAGTCTCGGCGCTCTGAGCAACGAACAAAGTGAGCGGTTCCAGGAAGATATGGAAACAATGGAAAAACGTTATCAGGGAAAATGGAATCGAAATATGCTTGCAGACTATTGCTGGACACTAAAAAGGAATGTTTCTCAACCGAAATTCTGTTAACAAATGTTCAAAACTACATTTCGATTCAGATTATTATATGTTAGTAAAGTAAATAAACCAACCGCTTTGCATAGAATGTATTTCTTAGTGGTATTTACAAAGAAACGTTGCCCGTTACAAATAAATGCTCTACAAATTTGAAATTAGAGCACAATTTTCTTTAGTGCAGGACTAATGAAAATGAATACATGTTTTCTCGTACGATGGTGATGTTTTTCAAAAGTCGCGTCAGCTCGTCTTTTTAGCTGGTCGATACAATAGAAAGTGCAAAGCGAGGCAAGAGGGATGGGGAGAGAAGAGCTGTCAATGATCAACCCCTTGCATATGGGACTCAATATAATTTTCCACAGTCAAAGGAGCAGAGTTGTACGCAAAATGCGTCAGAGAAGAGGCGTCCATACTGAGATATAAATTCTTGAGACACAATAGACGAAACTGAATGACGTCATTGAATGCGCAATGAATAGTTCGTATCCTCACAACAAGATGGGTTTTGATAAATAAACACAAGAGAAAATAAGTGACTAGCGTATTATTGGCAATGAGAAAAGAAATTCAGTAATCATGGCTCAGGAATGTGTATTTGGTAAATATTTAAACACATTATTTGAGACATGCAGACGCTGTGATATGAACAACCTGTCATATCTCTCTCAACATTAATTCACGACAGTGTTTTTAAGAGTATTAAACGTAGGATGAAACAATCTTTATAATTAGAACGCTAAATATTTTCGTCTAGAAAGAAATCCGAGCTATCTGCTTCACCAAATTTTGTATTTTTTGCTTTGTTTTAAGTGAAAGATTGTGGGTCACAAATGTGTTATCGTTTGCTATTATTATCTAAAATATATTAGCATGGACGCTTGCCTGCCGTTATTTGTTCATTTCGTAGTGTGGTTTGTGAGTTGCAGCGGATCTATCTAAAAGGGTCGACGTTTCTTCTTTGACAAAAAATGCAATGATTATTCTCGAATTTGCAATTCCCTTATCTGCCTATTTTCATTAGTCTTAGAGAACAAGTACTGATTGTTATACAACAATATTGGGGAAGGGGCGATTTCCCGTATAGTGCATTGGTTGACCTTTTCTGTTGTATTTTACTACAGTTCTTCCATTTTTGAGCGATGTAATCATGAGTATACAGCTAGTTGTTTAATGATAAAAGACAATTTTGTCCTCCTTAAACTACTTCTCTTTTGAATCATTTTCTGTACTAGTTGAAACATTTCATTCATCTATTTATGTTTCCACTGCTTTGTAATATCTATGTTCTGTATTGTACTTGTTTGCCCCAACACCATTTGACAAACTGGCACGAACCATTGAGCTATAAATTAAGTTTCTGAGCGTGATCTTGTAGCGATTACTCTAGTAAAAACAATGAGAAAATGAGGAAGATCTGAATTTTAAAATAGATTGTTCTCTAAAACAAATGTTTGTCGAACAGATCAGTACGTAACTATATCAACTGCTTCCATTTCTGTGAATATACATTAAACACTTGCGATACGTAAGCAAAGTGGAGAAGAGTGTATCTTGGCCAGCGCACCAGGTTTTCGCTTGGCAAATAGTATCCATGAGAGTATAACACGTGCGTTGTGTGGAGTAAACGGGCCAGAAGAGCTCTTTCGGAGTGCCGACACGTGCGACAAAGAGCTGGTTCTTCGCTGGGGGCGAGGGGCGAGGGCGGCGGGCGACAGGGCGAAGGTCGCCCGCAGCGGGAGGAAGTCGTTGAGCCCGCGGGGCCAAGCGCAAGGGCAGAGCCCACTTTGTTTCGGTCAGCCGGCCACTTTGGGCGCCTGGAACATCTGCTGGAGTTTGGACCTTCGAATGGCCTTGCCATGTTTCTCCTGTGACCAAATAGTCGTTCCAGTCCATTTCCATGGCTGAAAAAAAAAGCTAGCATGTTCTGGGAGTGTGAGAGGAAGTTGTTTAAACATGTCATAAGACGGGTTGTTAGATATGTTTCAAATGTAAGTACGTAAATGAAGCCGTATAAATGGGCGTATATGTGGCCCTGCTCTGAAATATTCTGTATACTTCCATCATGGACGTGTGAAAGTACTTTTAAGACGGCGAGGCAGTGAGTTGTTGTTCTCATCGAAGTTGTTTTTGTTACTAAGGGTTGGCAGTATATATACATCTGCTCTTCATAGAATAAAGTACTAATTTTTTCCGTGTGATAAATGATTAGTGATCCCGAGCGTGTCAACAGCTAGGTGATTAGTCCCGTAAGTGTAGTGCATGTTTTCATCAGTTTGTGGCGGTTATCTACCTCCACTGGATGTTGAGATCCGGCGCCGACCTTCCGTTGGCTAGCGAGGTTTGTCCTCAATCAAGTTTCTCCCACCAGCGGGGCACCGCTCTAGCCTGGACAAGCTCTAAGCTCCCGACCGGTCTCCCGGAAAATCTGGTAGTGTAGTCCATGTAAGTGTGTAAGTGTGTAAGTTGGGGGTCGAGGATTTGACAAGGAAGAGGAAGCAAAGATAGCGGGCGATCCGTGATCAGTTTGTTAGGGTACTGCTCCGGAATTCGCCTGCTATTGATCGGAGAAACCTCGTAAAACTACCTATCAGAGTAGCCGATCGCTAGAATTCTTCTGCAAACTGCGACTGAACTCGATGTAGCGATCGAAAATCCTGTCAGCGTCCTGACTCGAATCTCTGGCTTCAACCTTCAAAAATTGATATATTCATTATTTTAATTCTTCTCTAGGCACAATTCTACTCTTTAAGAAACGTATGCACCAGTCGCCAATAAGTTCTTTTCTACTATGCAACTAAAATAAAGAAGAAAATTGGAACTTCAAAGATTTATGCAGCTAATAATTCGTGTGCATGCAAATTGAGTGTTCCGAATAATACTTTTATCTTTTATTATTTATTTTTTCATCTTTTATTATCTGTTATGAATTAATATCTCAGAAGTAAAGGTATTTTTCTGAACTTCTTTCGCTCGTGTTTTATATTCATATATATTTATTTATGCATCTAGAATTATGTGAATTGCAAAAACGAAAGTTCATTCAAACGTTTTAACAGGCTGCATATGCAACCTACTGATCCGAAAATATGCAAAACCATTTGCTCTGCGGTTTATCGTTCTCTCTCGCGTGAACACACACTGTTGATAAGAAACATGTCAGCATGAATTCATGAAATATTGATGAATCGTTTTGTCACGTTCTGTCAGCTAAAGGTTTTACTTAAATTGTTATTTTTTTCGTATCCTGGAATGAAATTTGTTTTGAATGAAATTTATATTCAAGTCCTGAGTATTTGTAAAACTAAACATGAGTTGTCTCAAACGCCGCTGACTACAAGCTAAATTTAGCAAGAATATTCAATATTGTTATTCATAGATTGTCGCATCCGGAAAATGTTACTTCTTAACAATAAGCAAATCATTGAAATCACAGAGTTAGAGGCTGAAAATATCTTAAGTGAAAACATTAATTAAAGTAAATACACTTACTAGGCTTCAAATTAGAAAGTTTTGCAATATCTGAAGTGAAGACATAATTCTCCGTAATATTCCCGTCTAGAGAGATATTTCGAGGGACAAAATATCATCAGACCTCATTTTTAATTATAATTAGAATTTTTGATGAAATTGCAGCGTTAATGCTTGATACAGGTAAAGCACAAGCGACCGCGATTTGTGTCAACACAAGCAACAGGCGAAGAACATCGTCGCCTCAGGTCGCTAGGAGCGCTGCCAGACTTTTCGCTCCTGCCGTATTAAATCGACTTTCTTTCGATGCCGAGAGTTTGATTATTAATATTAGTGAATTAATAATGTGGATTGATTTTAAAACCATTAGCAATGAACTTTTCGCCAGTTTATTGTATTTTGATAAGTAAATCCCTTCTTGTGTATGAAAAAAATTCAAGTAATACATTAAAACTATTCAGACCTTTGTCAATTTGACAATCAGTCCTCTTATTAAAAGATTTGTGATTGAAGCAGAAGTACTATTGGACCAAATAAAATTAATAGATTGAGAAAAAAATAATAAGATACTACATCTGCCGAATCGGAAAACGTTGGCATGTAATAACACGGTTACTTGGGTAACGTTCAGCTCTTAGGAAAAACAAGTGCGTACGTCTTTCCCCTAACACAGAAATTCACCAGAGTTCACCGGAGAAATAATTCACCAGAGTTCACCGGAGAAATAATTCACCAGAGTTCACCGGAGAAATAATTCACCAGAGTTCACCGGAGAAATAATTCACTAGAGTTCACCGGAGAAATAATTCACCAGAGTTCACCGGAGAAATAATTCACTAGAGTTCACCGGAGAAATAATTCACCAGAGTTCACGAGAGAAATAATTCACCAGAGTTCACGAGAGAAATAATTCACCAGAGTTCACGAGAGAAATAATTCACCAGAGTTCACGAGAGAAATAATTCACCAGAGTTCATGAGAGAAATAATTCACCAGAGTTCACGAGAGAAATAATTCACCAGAGTTCACGAGAGAAATAATTCACCAGAGTTCACGAGAGAAATAATTCACCAGAGTTCACGAGAGAAATAATTCACCAGAGTTCACGAGAGAAATAATTCACCAGAGTTCACGAGAGAAATAATTCACCAGAGTTCACGAGAGAAATAATTCACCAGAGTTCACGAGAGAAATAATTCACCAGAGTTCACGAGAGAAATAATTCACCAGAGTTCACGAGAGTTCACGAGAGAAATAATTCACCAGAGAAATAATTCACCGAGAGAAATAATTCACCAGAGTTCACGAGAGAAATAATTCACCAGAGTTCACGAGAGAAATAATTCACGAGAGAAATAATTCACGAGAGAAATAATTCACCAGAGAAATAATTCACCGGAGTTCACCAGAGAAATAATTCACCAGAGTTCACCAGAATTCATCAGAGCTGATGCAACCTTTCGCTGAGCGTTTGCGAAAGAGAAGCAATTGCCTCCTTGTCATCGCGATATCCTGCGAATATGTGTGCCGGAATACCGTCGGGAGTGGACGGAAGAACGGAAATTATATATTCCGTAGGTAAATGAGTGAGTACTAACTACATTTCGCAGGTAGGGAACACCTAAACGTATCAATTCGAACATTCCGCTAAAGAAAATTCAATAAAACTCTATTATCTCGAAAACACGACGATCCAAAAGGCCTGTGTGTGTCTGAATTTGCAAATCACACGCCACACTGCCTACGGCGTAAAGGGGAAAAAGTTGGATTGGGGCTGAGCGAGAAAGGTGGGGAAGGAGAATATAACAGGGGGCGGGACGGGACGGGACGGGAAGGGGCGGGGCAGGGCGGGGCGGGGCGGGGCGGGGCGGGGCGGGGCGGGGCGGGGCGGGGCGGGCAGCGCGTAGGGCGTCGTGCCGTGAATGTCAAGTCACTCAAGAATTAGGGGCCGGGCGGGCCAGCGATGGCGGGGGAGGCCGGGCCAGGGGTGGCGCCCGCCTGGAATTAATGCGCCTAATTAATTCGGACTGATTATGCACGGCCGGACGCGCCTACGCCCTTGTGCCGGCGCGCACCCGTCCTCGCTCCGCTCCCCCCTCTCCCCACACCCGCCGAATCCACCAAGACACCGCCAAACATCGCCACCGCCCACTGACGTTGCAGCTCTTTAGATCGATAACGGCGGTCGATATCCCATGTGTTCAGGCGTATGGTTCTGAATTGAACGTACCCAAATGTTTATCTTTTATCAATCCACGTCCAATTCTTCGTTATGAAAAAATATGAGGACTTTGAGCCCTCACAAATATTGGTGAATGGTGAAAAAAATACTGAATTACTAGAACGCTTTGTACAGTATGCAGAATACTTTGCTTTCTAGAAACGAAGTTCTAACGCGCAGTTGTGGAAACAAGGAATCCCTGATTTGTATCTATTTCACCTTATAGAAAAATACTCTCATTTTATTCATTTGTCTCAATTTTTGTAGACTAGTGGCCGAACGAGGCATTTCCCAATTTTCGTTTTTAGAGAAAATGAAATAGTGAATGTCTGATTTTACATGCTGTGCAATACTTCTCTCTTTTTCTGTTAGAAGGAAGTCTTGGCATTTATAGTCCAGTAAATATTATAGTATGTTTTCATTTTCTACTTCAACATTGTTTGATGTTTTTCAAGCCCCATCTAAGGAACCATACCAGTCAAATGATGTAAAATAAATTCATAACACAGGAATATTCGAAAGAAATATCTGTTATTTACAGCTTTATTCACTATGACAGGGAACTGAACTTGAGTATCACGACTTACAGTCAGGTGCTTTGACCATTAAGCTACCGAGATGTCCTTGGAACTATTTCTTGGGCCTAGTATACTGGCCATTATTCCATACTCACAGTGTAGTGAGAACTGAAATAGTAATTAACGGTATTAGGCCGATAAACAGTAAATAACAGAAGCGGTTTTAGTTTGTTTGATTTTATGGGTTGTATTCTATACATTAGATTTATAACCAACTGAGCCTGTTATTTGGGATATCAGCAGTGAATCGATCTAGTCTTTTTGTAAAATCATTTTCTTAGAATAAAATAAATTATTTAAATAAATCGTTCCGGAAGAATATAAATCATAATATTTCTTGAGGTAGGAGCACACATTCCCAAAATTTAGCTACAACTCATTTGTTTTAATGGTTTTTACTCGGGACGTTATGCGTAGCTTCTCATATCAATGAATAGCTCTAGTTACGTTCAGTCGATACAACAGAACAGTTTTAGGAACTAGTGGTGCGAAAACAGTACTAGTTTCTCGCCCGTATTTTCATGAAAAATTACGCGAAAAGTACTCAAATGTTTCAAAAAGTGGCATTATGTTATTTTAAAATTCATTTTTAAAGGACAGATTCATTAAGGAAAAATCTCTATCTATATAGTAGCTATATATGAAGTACCCCCAAAATAAAAATATCAATTTCGTACTCAAGAGGCCCCAACATCAACCAGATCAGTTCGGTAATATCAATTTTGAAGAAAATCGGCTCAACTGTTTAGCCGCTAGGCGGATAGGCGTTTTGTCGTCAATCATTTTTTTAGTATTTGCCGTCATTTGATTTTTCGAACACACAAAACATAGATTCTGCCTACACTACGAAGTCTTAGAGGACTTTTTTCTAAATTTAGCAACTAGATTAATCCAATTTTTCGTTACCATTGCCCTGTAATAATAGTTTTTTCTGCCGAAAATTCGCCGTATTTTCGCACAGCATTCCATGACTGTGCCTCCACTCCGTAGCGAGAAAGTAAACCGAAACGGCCCCGTGTGTTGGCCGGCGTGGCTCGCGTGGCCGTTGGCGCAGTGCGGCGTGGGGGGCGTGGTCACGCCGATGGGCCGCGCGTGCACCTGAACGCCCCCGTGACGCATGGCGCGGTCGTGCGCCCGCGGGCGCCACGCGGGCACTGGGGGCGGTGGGCGCCGAGATTGGTTTACATCGGAGCCGGTATTGGTGCTGTAGCGGCTCTAGCCTGGAAGACGTAAAGAACGTGTCCCAACGGTGGCGAATTTCAACATTAGCTATAGAGCTAGGTTCAATTCATCCTCGGTTTGCAGGGGAATACTAGCGGCCGGCTGCTCTGATCGCTAGCTTTTCGAGAGTTCTCCAATGAATGCACTGTAGTAACCTTAACAAATGAGCCACAGTACCTTAACCAATGGGATGCCGATCACGTGCCATCTTTCTTTTCTCTTCCTTGTTCTATTCTCTCCTCTTACACATACACACTTACTGGCACTATTATACCTCGTATGTCGTAAGACCCTATATATATATATATATAAATTGTTTATTTTGCAGTCACAAAATACACGTGGCATGCTAGCGGCAGCCGGGCTGGGTGAGGGTCAGAAGCACCTGGGCGTCGCCTCTATCCTCTTTCCCCCACCTTGACATCGCTTTTAAGTAAATCTACATACAAGTCTAGCTTGTATGCAGAAGTACTTGTATGTAGATGTAGTGTAGCTTGTATGTATGTACGCACAAGTCTAGCTTGTATGTTAGAAGGCCGGTCAGGAGCTTTTAGCTGGCCTCGGCTAGAGCGGTATCCCGCAAGGGGAGATACCTGGAGAGCTTGTTGGTCGACGCCAAATCTCGCCATCCAGTTAGGACAGCACACCGCCACCTCTCGAAATAACACATCCACTTCACTAAAGGGACTAATGACCACGGCTGTTATCGTGCCCTACAAAATCGTTCAATCGAAAAATGCGCACAATTTCTGGACGAAATGCAATGTTGGCAACAGTGTAAAGAGCAGCCTCCAGGGCAGCAGCCACCTCGCCATATCTTGTCACCACGTTGCAAATCCTGACCATTCACAACCAGGAAAGCGGCTTCCAAGCTTGGGGAACGGGACTGTGAGCAACCTGAATTCATGTTTCCTTTATTCTTTTCTATTATTTTTCTGGAATCACCTCTCTCTTCTCTTTTTTGTCTCGCCCTCTCCAGGCGTCCATCACGCTCTCCTCTCCCAGCTCACTTCTCTCGCGCCCTCTTCTCTCGTACTGCCTGCCTCTCCTAATGAACCATTTCTAGCACGTTGTGTACGTACAGTGTAGCGTCACGTTGGCGGCCGTGGGTGGGAGGAGGAGCGGAAGTATCGCATACCTGCGGGCATGAATAGCTTGGCGCCCCGGCGTTGGGATACATTTAGACAAAGGGGACACCAGCTTGACCGGGAAGGTCACGTGGTAGATGCGAGCCTCCCTCCTACACCTAGGACGGTCACGTCACGGCTGCACTCTGGTATAAAATCGATCCGACGAGCTCACACGTTTTTTTTTCTGGAAACCTCGCGCGATGCGCAAAACTTTACGCCAAGGCTGGAGCGTGTCGTGCCTATTGCACGGGTGAGGAGGTCACAGAAGTGGCGCGGGAGTAGCGTCAGAGGAGGCGGGGCCTCCCTAGCTATGTGGGGTATCCACAGGGAAATACAAGTGTGTAGTTTCGGAGCAGAAGTTGGTTATTGTACATACATGTAAATAAACTTGTACATACTTGTAAATGTCTGTGTTTTTCTCCATGACGCCACAACAGCTACAATAATATTAATAGTTTCGTACGTTTTTTCAATGGAGATAGTTTTTGTAATCAATCGAATCTTCGTTCGAGGCCGGTATTTGCCTAGCTTCTGAAAATCATGAGGCCGCTACTAGAGACACTCTTATATTTACTTTTCTGTTCTCAGTATGAATCCTTTTAATTTTCACTTGTAGGTAGTCTGTGGTGGAAGATGTATTGAAATTGTTTGCAGTAATAGTTCCCGTCTGTTCGTTGCAATAGTTCGAGCTTGAGTAGATGTAGAGCTCATTTTGTGATTACTCCTGTGACATTTTCTTCAACGCGGCGATTAGTGATGCGTGATTTGCTCCGTATTGTAATCGCTGGCCTGCGGGGCGAGGGAGTGCTTTGGTCAAAGCGGGTTTATGAGGCTGTCAGGGAGGGGTGATCTGAACGCAAGCCATACGGTCCGTTCATGTGGAAATAACTCACAAAAGCATACAGCGTTGTGGTGCGGTGGCTTTACATTATAAAATCTTTTCAAATACTATCTGGAATTTTATTGAATAATTCATGTGAATAACAAGATCAAACATTTTGATTTTTGATTTTTCCACTCATGATTTGTAAACGTCCTTCGTAGTTTGTGTTTTTAGACTGAGTGAGTACTGATTCCGGGTGCGTCAACTCCGTAGGTTGGTCGTTCATTAATCTCGAAAATGTTAGAGCATATTGTGTCGTGGGATACGGCCGTTTTTCTCCGCCGCTGAATCGTGAAATCTCGACGCCGAACTACTTGCCGTCCAGCTGCTTCTCCCAGTACGACACCATCTTATCCGGGGCAAGTCCTAAGCTACCACTTAGTGTGGTAATGTAGTGCAGTAATAAATAATAATATATGTTGGTTATGTATATAAGGGCAGATGAGGGGTCAAGACTGAGAATGGTATCACTTAAAGGATGAATCGTGAAAGCCATGAGAATAATAACCACTTGGGACGTCGCCTAAAATAGCGTGTTTTTTTATTGTTAGGCGTCCTACGTGTTCTAGCTTTATTTATTTATTTACTTATTTATTACGTCAAAAACAGTTAAAACTGTGTGTGACGTACTACGGGGAGAGGTAAATTTCTTGCACGTTTTCTCAATGCTGAGGTCCCTACACCAAGCATATACTAGTTGAATTTTGAATATAGTAGAAATGAGTGGTTTTTGCAAGGATTGTTAACAAAATATTCGCACCGATGTAATAAAATATATTTGAAAGAGTAAATAAGCTATAGATTTGGGAACTTATCCCTCATCATGTCCTTTGGAGCGAATAATACTTCCTGCCGCGACATGGAGGACGATAATTTGAATAACTATATTTTCCATAGAATTCTGGAAGACTTCCACTAATAAAGTTACATGTATGTCCAGAATCAAAAAATGAGTGATAGACATCGGCATTTGCTGAAAATATATTCCCGCCCTTAAGCAAGTCATTTTTGAAAAAATCCACTGAATCGTAAATCAAGAGATTAGGTATTTGTAAAATACCTAGATTAATTGAGGCTTACAAGAATCACGTGGGTGCGATTTGGTTATTATTCGTAATATTTCATTCTTTTTTGTAATATAAATGTCTGGGAGCTGTATGATCTATTTCCACAGAATATTATACCATATCTCAGGCGGGAATGAACATTCGCCAAATTTACACAACGAGCAGTATGAAGGCTAACTGAATTTGAAAGAATTCTGAATGCGTAGCAAAATGAACTTAATTTTGTGTTCAATTCATTTAAATGGACATTCCATTTAAGGTTTGACTGGATTGTGAGACCGAAAAAGTTTGTTACTTTAACATCAGTCAATGGCACACCCTTCATTTTCAATGGCAGAATTGTTTATGTGAAATGAAAACCTGCATTGAAACAATTTTCTTTTAGTTTACTATTAATTTGTTATTACGGAACCATTTGAATCATCTGATACGGTACTATTTACGGTTTCTTTATTGCAAAGATTATTTGTATCATCCGCAAAGAGAATGGTTCTTCCGTTTTGAATCGTCTTGTTTCCTGAATTTCAGTTGTGGACTTGTTTCCTGAGTTCCTTTTACTTGTTTCCTGAATTTCAGTTACGTACGAAACACAAAATTTAAAACATATTACAAAATTGAACAATACATTTGATGAGATATTATTAAAAATAACCCAAATCGAAAAGACATTTTCATTTTAAAAGGCACATTTTTTCCCACCCACTTCGGATGAAGTAAACATGAACCTGCTGATTCGTAAATAGACAGATTCAAGCTTTATAAAAAACACACATTTTAAACAAATGTGCTACTGATAAACTGTGATATGTTACAAGCAGTTTATCATTATTTCGAAACGCCGAGTATAGTGAACGGATTTATATTAAACTAAATTAAAGTTGTGGCATATAGACCTGGAACTCTAATGAGCAATAAACAATGAACTAACATCATCATATGAAAAGTCATGATGTACTTGGTAATTTAAAAACATCCTTCAGAAGTTTTGTTGTAATTCATTTTAGTTTATTAATGAATTTTATAGGATACTTGGAATCCAATTATATTCCCATTGATTTGAAATATATTGAAGTTACAATTTCGATCACCACAGGAGCAAAAAAAAAACAAGTGAACTGAGAATGGACACAGGTTTCATTTGTAAAGGCCATTAAGTTGCCTGTGGGTTGAGGAAATTGGAGTTACCTCCACGATGGTGTTTTGTATGCGTTCATTGCTACAGTTGGAAACTAGATATTACTTCCTGCCGGGTCATAGTGTGCGGATTAGGCCACTGAATTTACATTGTTGTCAATGAGTGGAATTTGCAAATGTTGTAATTTACAAATGGCCTGCATGCTTTCCATCGCACCCAATTCCCTCTCTAATTTAGTGTTTGGATGGTCTTGACAGTAAATAGAATTACACAGATTTTTTAGTTTAATGCACTAATCTTTTTCTAGTATATCTCAAATAAACGGTGATTTCATCCAGCGCGAGATCGGATCATCTTTCAAATTATGAATATTTTGTCTTCGAAATGAAAGTTATGTCTCCCAACATATTTATTTCTTAACTAAGAGAATGTATTTTTGACTTAACTAAAAGACTACCAACTAAAGATTGTATCAGATATAATGGTTATTGCTGCTGGATAAGGCTGTTAACTGTCATTCTTTTCAATCTACCATTTTACGAACATCGAATCAACAGCTACAATTCAAGTATTCAACCAGGAGCATATATTCTGATGATGGAAAGGAAATATTCAATGCGATTATTTTATAAAGATGAAACAGGCTGTCTGCTACTAAATGTTTTCTTAATAAAAGTTCTAATATTTTTTTTATAGACAGTCACAAAATAAATTCACACACAGTAAATTGTCATATTGTAAAAGGCCTGATGATGGAGGCACAACTCGACCTCTGAAACGTTGCCACCCTGTTTCTTGTTTCAAGATACCATTTTGAATGTAAAAATCATTTATGTTTTAATAAATGTATTTTTTGACTTTATTGAATTGTGACTTTATTGGAACTTTTATTAAGAAAAAATGCAATTATTTAATTGGTGTGCCGCAATTGTGGAAAATTCTGCTCGGCCGACGGGCCCTCGATCGCCGGGGAAAGGTGCACTGAAGTGCACTGTGAACGCTGCTCAAGATCACGCCCTGCCAAAGGCATGCTTTCCAGTCTTGGTTAATAGTCGCATAGTGATGGCTCGCTCGAAGTTCACCCTCAAGCAAAGTGTTTGTGTATGACACATACGATACGTGTCGAACCGTTATGTGCATCGTATCCTGGAGCCTTTCTTCGAAATGTGGAAAATAAGAGCGTAATTACGGTAATTTTCAACTCCCGCAAGCGCACAAACTTCTTCAGTTTCCTCAAGAGTTTACATGCCGTTTATGGTAACAGAATTATCACACGAGATTTATGGCCTGCATTCTTCCCTTATCTGACTCCGCGCAATATCTTTTTCGGGGGATTTCTGAAAGATAGCATACATTCGACATTCACCATACGGGAGAATACGGTACAAAATACAGGAACACATCTCTGCAATACCGCGGAACATTCTTTACAGAGGGAACCAGAACTTGTGAGCATGTCAAGAATGCATCAGAGTCAATGATGAGTAGTTCCAGTATGTACTATAACGTGAGTACAATTTGAATTTTCCGGTGTCGAAAAGCCATTTTCCCTTTTCGGCAGTTCTACCTGCCGTCCTGTCTCGATTTCCCCAGCTTCCGTGATCTTGTTCGTCGAGACCAAATCTCCGCGCGACTGGCACATTTATAAATAGGTCGCACTATAGTACACTCCGATCCGTTCACGCGAATTCTACAAGATTTCACTTAGTGAAATACATGCAGTGTATGTTTTCATAAATAATAGTTTCTTTTATAAAGTGTAATTGAGAATTCATAACAAACTACGGTTAAATTCTAAATCAGCGTAGGAGCAGGAGAAAAGAAAACTCATTCCATTCACTGCTATAGTCTACACCCGGGAATGGCTTATGGAGTGTGCACAGTTTCAAACGATTCGCGACTAATTTCGTTGGGTTAGATACAGATCAACTGCGTCAGTGCCGGGCCACTGGATTCGTTTCCAACGGCTGGCATGTTAAGCAACGAACGACCAAGCGCGTTGCTCGCCCATTGTTTTTTCTTTGGGACAGGGATTAGGTGGCTCCGGACAGCAACCACCCAGAGGAGCAGGAGCTGGAAGTGGTCCGTACGTCAGAGCGTCCGCGCGGCAAATGAGCTCGGAGGTGGGCGGGGTGGGGCGGTGGGCGCAAGGTGGGGGTTGGCGGTGCGAGATGGGGACGGGTGAGGGCGGGGCAGGGCGGGGTGGGGGCGGGGAATAATTTGTGGCGGGAGGGGCGGAGGAGGGTGGGGCGGGGCGAGGGCGGGGCGGGGGGGCGGGGTGGGGCGGGGCGATGGTGGCGCGGTGGGGAGGGGCGTGGGGCATGGGCGGGGCGGGGCGGGGCGAGGGCGGGGCGGAGACGGGGCGGGATGAGGGTGAGTGGGGTGGGGGCGGGGGGCAGGGTGGGGGGTGAGGGAGGCGGGAAGAGTCGAAGCGAGCGCCGTCGTTTCACGCGTGGGATCGACAGGGCTGGGCGCAAGGCGAGCGGAAATTCTCCAGAGCGTTAAAGAGGTCTGACGAAGCGGCGAGGGCGTTGGAGCGGAAGGTGGGGGCGGGCGAGAGGTGAGGGGAGCGAACGCCCACAGCGACAAATCTACGCCCACGGTAGCGTGAGTGCACTCAACAAAGCTACAGGAAACGAATTTCAGCCATCATGTAAATAACACGTTTCAAATAAGCGAACTGAATAAAATCATTCATGTGTTTTTCCAGATTATTATTATTCTCTTTATTCGCAGTTACCTGGTGTTTAATCACACCAATATCAATCAAAGCATGATTACATTTTTGGTTTGATAATAACATATAAAATATAAAATGAAACCACATATAAATATAAAATGTTTAAACATTAATTTAGAATACATTACATATTTATTATACGAATTATTACACAATTGTGTATCTCCACATAATTTTTTACATGTATCCACTATGAATTTTCTGAATAAGGAGCACACATTGATGATTACAGCTTTCTGGATGTTGATCATTAAATTTTTATTGATATTCAGATCCTCCAATCTTAGCAGGTATTTGTCCTGCCCAAGTATCCCCTTAGGATAGTCTCGGATGAAAATATAAGGTTTCCAGGTTAGAATACCATGTCTGAATGGGGATACAAGTGGTTATAAGGTTGATACATGGTTGTAGCTCTGACCCATCATCAGACACGCTATAACGTCCATGCCTTACGGGAGATTCCAAACCATGAACTTCTAGTAACTTGAAACTCGAAACATTCCCCAGTTCCTGCGTCACAAGGCTGGCCAGGTTGGAAGGAAGAGAATCGGAAAGTGATACATGGTGTTTGATAGAACTCCACCATGTCGTAACACACACCATCCACACTGAGGAGCGTTTCTCCGATCAACACCAGGCGAATGCCGGAGCAGTACCCTATCAAACGGGCCACGGACCGCGCGCGATCAGTCCTTCCCATTCCTTGTCCTATCCTCTCCCCTTACACACACACTTACACTAACATGTACTACACTACTACATTTTCCGGGAGACCGGTCGGGAGCTTAGAGCTTGTCCCGGCTGGGGCGGTGCCCCGGTGGTGGGAGAGTCCTGGTTAGGGGGAAACCCCACTAGCCGACGGTAGGTCGGCGCCGGATCTCTCCATCCAGCAGGGGAAGATCACTACCATCTCCCGAGAGAAAAAACATGCACTACACTAACTGGAAGAATGACCAGAGCAGTTCACGCGGCCGGAAACATGAAAAAATCAATCAAATCAATCCATCACACTGAGGAGCGAATTGAACCACGTCCACCAAGGCACATCTGCCTTCGATCTTCATCTTACGCCCCAGCTCGTCCCTTCTCTTCGTGAATATTCTTCTCCAGAATAGGCTAGTTGTATCTGGGACAGTCCAGAGGGGTTTCTTTGCCGTAACGAAACGGAAAATTGGCCGAGATGGACCTTCGGGCTACCTCAGACAGCCGAGACCAAGTAGAGCCCCACCCAGCCGAATAAATGGAAAGGACGATGGAACGGAATGATGCCCGCGACTGAAGTTAGGATTAGGAAGGGCGCCCGAAATTCGAGAAATCGCAAAGAAAAGGAGAAATAAGTGTTGGAGGTAGTCTTAATCCTGAGGAGTAGACACCTTAATACATTAGTTGAAACAGCACTTCTTCTGTGCGGAATTAACTTGTGCGTTTCCCTTGTGTGCTCATTTCATCTTCAAAATCTTAAATATCATGAAAGGTTCAATTTTCTACAACGATCAAACAACTTGTGTGGTTGAAAAAAAATCTAATTCGAAACAAATTACCTCTTATGAAAGTAGTGATTCATGACTTTTTCTAAACCATGACTTTGTTATTTCTGAAAGAAAACGAAGAAGATGAAAATTTTGAATACAGAAGAAAGTTAAAAATGGAAACAAGAATTCAGAGATGACCAAGTGCAAATGAAAGAATCGTGCGAAGAGAGAAAGTAAATAAATTAATAATTACATAAATAATTAAGTACATAAAATTTAGTGCTAAGGAGGCAATATCCACGAGATTTGATTATCCATCGAACTAGTCCAAAATTATGGCACTATAATTACAGAGAACTTGCAAGAGAGCTGAGAATGCAAAACGCTGCCTTGCTGCTTCCACTGCGAGGGCCTGTCCCAGAGGCGGAGTCCAGTAAGGGGGCGGAAAGGAAAAGAATAAGCGGATGACAAGGTGCAAAGGAGCAGGGTGGTGGGAGGGGCGATCCAATTAGGCCCAGGGCTAACGATCTGCTCTCGAGCTGACCCTCCCCCGCCCCGCAGCCACCGCTGTGAAAGAGCGCTCCTCCAATGCTCGGTTCTCCGCACCAGTTCACTACGATGCTTTCGCCCGTACGAAACGAAATCAGCGCATTTGCCTGTTCAGCATCGTCATAGTTTTAATTAATGCTTTTCGAAACTCATGTTGAACGGAAGTGAATGTTATACAAATAATGAATTGGGCTAGAGTGAGAATTATTCGTTTCCAAAAACATTTAAAAAATCAGTTCCCATTAATATTAAATTCGAACACTAAAAGGACAATAACATCGTTAATAGGGTTGCATCAAACGACCATATCCCATTACAGAGACAAACCGTGTCATTTCTGTCTATGCAACATCACGAAACATTAGAGAATATTGTTTTGAAGGTTCTAAAACAGCAACAATGAATATTCAGCAAGAATACATAGTTATTTAAACAAAAGAAAACAAATTATATAGATTTTATTCAGTTGCTTTTTGGTAGCGCGCATTAGAAAATAAATATCTTATATTTCGGCAGGTAAGACTATATATGAAACACAAAAAGTACCCCTAAAATAGGAGGTCGTGTTATAGGATAGAAAAAAATTCTCACATTCGCCATCTGAGGCAAGTAGTTCCAGAAGTACCATCTTCACTTTCATAGTTGAGAAGTTCGTCATAAAGGCCCCTTTCTGTATTTAGAAAGTCAATTTTCTCTTCGACATTAGTTTACCATAAAAAATCGTTCTCAAAGCCACCCGTTGTGCATCCCAAGCTTTGTAATAAAGAAATTCCTTGGTGGTTTTGTAATGAAGTTTGTAATGAAGTATTTAATATAAACTAAATGCATAGGCCGTTGAAAATACGGAGTTCGTCTTTTAGTGTAGATTTTTTTAAACTATAAAACCTTGGCGAAAATGTATACCTCGATAGAGTATCTTCCGTGTTGTGAAGAGAGGGGGAGGGAACGTTGTTCGTTCTTGACCCAGAGGAGGTGGCTAGTCGTGATGGATCGCCGCAGTAAGTCTAGATGCTGCAGAGGGAGAATCTCTCTCGACCGGAGCACGTACCTTACCAGTGACGTGGAAGCGATCGACGAAACATTTTTGTCCAACGAGTGGAATAGCTTTTGGTCAGGCATTCGCATCGGAAAATCTTTCTTCGATATTTTCATTCCTATGTAAAGCCAAAAGAGAATTAAGGAATAGAGAATTAGATGTAAACTCGCAACAAAACTGAAAATATTCCAGCGATTTTTTTCCTCACTTAGAAGCCTAAGTTAAAAAATTAAGGAATTCAGTCATCGGACTCAATAGGGATGTTGGATTTTTTTGGGGTGTATATTGATTATTATTAATTAAATAGTACCCTTTTTATGTTATATCTTCAGTTGATTGATATGTGATTCCGGGCTCGTCAACTAATGAGATCCTTAGTCCAGTAAGTGTAGTGCATGTTTTTCATCGGTAGGTGGCAGTGATCTTCCTCTACTGGATCCGGTGCTGATGTACCGTCGACTCGTGGGGTTTACCACAACCAGGTATCTTCCACCAGCAGGGCACCACCCTAGCTGGGACACGTTCTAATACCCCGACCGGTCTCCCGGCATTTGTGAGACTGTGATGCATGTTAGTGTGAGAAGGATGACAGTAGGACAAGGAAGAGGAAGGAAATATCGCGCGCGATACGTGACCCGTTTGGTAGGGTACTGCTCCGGCATTCGCCTGGTGTTGATCGGAGAAACCAAGGAAAACTACTGGTCAGAGCAGCCGGCCGCTAGAATTCTCTTCCAGACAGCTAATGAATTCGACCTAGCGGAAAAGCTAGTGTCGAGCATCCTGCCGCCGCGCGTCGGGACTCCTAGAACCTCCCGGTCAGAGGCACTGCAATGCCATCAGTTGATGTACTCAGCCATCGCTCCCGATTTATATTTTCAATGATTATGGTAGTTATTTGTAGTACAATGCTTAGAAATGTATGTGTAAGTAATTATCATAGTAGTGTCGAATTAATTCGACTTTTCCCAGATAGCGGTGTTCCCAGGCTAGGTCGGGTTTTTTATTTATCATCCACGCCTGGGGATGAGGTAGACAAGTAGGGAGCACGATGTGTTTCCATCACCATGCCTAGCTTACTTGGGTTGAGTGAGCTTTTTCTTGCGTCAACAACTACACCAACTTAGATGATTTTTCCAAATTTTCTAATTTGTTGCTACGAGTCAAATGATATAAAAAAAGAATCATTCGCTTCATAATGAATTATATTGCGTTAAAATTAACAGATATTATGTATGAAACATGTTCAAAATAGTGAAGTCGCCGTGAGAAGCGGAGAGGCAGGTGGGAAACGTCTTAATAGAATTCCGCCTGATTGGAGCGCGCGAGCGGTGAATGGATCATCGGATGAATTATGCAGCGGCGCCGCCGGGCGCAAGACAATAGTCTCGCGCGGTAGGCGCTCGCGAGGCCGAAAGAGGCCGCTTTCAATCACGCGCCGAGAGCTGCGAAAACAGCTGCGCCCGGCGGCGCGCGCGGGCTCCTCTTCGCGCCCCACAATGCTGCGCGCAGCGGCGGTGGCGCTGGTGGTGTCGGTGGCGGTGGCGGGGGGAGAGTACCACTGCTGGAGGAAGGAACGGTAAGGAGGCGCAGGGGGCGGGAACGAAGATGGCGTGCAGGAGGAGAACTCTCTGGTGAGGGCGGCTTTGGAGAAAGAGCTGCGAAAGGTTGGTTGGTTGTAAGTCTGCCAATCTAGGTGCGCCAACTGATAAGGCCATTATTCCCGTAATTGTAGTGCATATTTTTGTTTGGGCGGTGGCGGAGATTTTTCGCACCTGGATGGTGAGATTCGACGCCGACCTATCGTCGGCAAGAGGGGTTTCCTTAACCAGGTATATTCCACCATCGGGGTACCGCCCCAGCCGGGACACGTTTTGAGCTTCCTACCTGTCTCCAGGCATGCGAGTAGTGCGTGTAAGTGATAGTGTGTGTATGTAAGGGGGTGAGGCAGAACAACAAAGATGAAGGAAAGCTCGCGCGTTGTCCGTGGCCCGTTTGATACGGTACTGCTACGGCATTCGTCGGGTATTGATCGAAGAAACCACGGAAAATACCGAGCCGACCGCTTGAATTCTCTTCCAGCCAGCTACTAAACTCGACCTAGCTATCTAGCAAGAGTAGAAAATCCTGCCACCGTCGGAACTCGAACCTAGAACCTCCCGGTCAGAGGCTCTGCACTGACATCAGTTTATGCCCTGAGTCTCGTCTGGACCTTCCGGTAAGAGCTGCAAAAGAAGGCGTTGCGAGCGGTGAAGGGGCGGGAGGCATTGAAGGTGAAGAAGGGGGAGATGTAGGAGAAGGAGGCGGTTGTTGAAGAAGATAGGGCGGTTGTCGGTGGATACAGAGGTGATTGATTTGGAGAGGGCGTTGGAATAGAGAAAGCGTTGGATTGATTGAATGATTGATTGTCCCGGCTCGTCAGCTCCAACGGTCTTTATTTCCGTTAATATAGTGAATGTTTTTTTTATCCTGGAGGTCGCGGTGTTCCTCCCCCGCAGAATGGCGAGAAGCGATGGAGGCAAAGAAAAGCGGCGGTGCAGGAGTAAAAAGACTTTAAGGAGAAGGTTGTGGTGGTTGACGGGGTGGTTGAAATGGCGATGGCGATGGAAGAGAAGACGGCTTAGGGGGATCTGAGGCCAGGGGCGGAGAAACTGAGGAAGCGGCGATGCGGCCACCCGTTCAGAATCCGAAACCAGAGAAGGCTGGGTTGGTGGCGTGGGAGGAAGAGATGCAAATTGAGGCGTGCGTGGGGCGGAGGAGGCGGCGGTGCAAGAGCAAACATAGGGGAGGGTACCACGAGAGTGCTGGAGCTGGCGAGAGTGGTGGAGACGACCAGGCGTTGGAGGATGTGATGCAGGAGCAATCAGTATGTCGGAGAAGAGGATGGTTGTATAAGAACTGGGGGGGCGTGATGGATACCAGCTCCGAATCCGAAAGCAGAGAAGTTAGTAGGGGTGATGGCGGCGCAGAGGAAACGTGGGAGGAAGCCACGTGTAGCGTCGTGGAAACAAACACATATCAACGAGTGCCCGCGTGACGTAGGCGA
This sequence comes from Teleogryllus occipitalis, assembly GCA_011170035.1. Classification (NCBI taxonomy): domain Eukaryota; kingdom Metazoa; phylum Arthropoda; class Insecta; order Orthoptera; family Gryllidae; genus Teleogryllus; species Teleogryllus occipitalis. The sequence continues at coordinate 10,518 of BLKR01009842.1, read as the reverse complement.
AACGTTAGGCGTCCACGTGCTAGCCTTTGTTATAGAGAGAGCGGATGTGACGTTGTGGGAAAAGCCAAGAGCCGGCGTGGAAGGGGTGCGGGCTACCTGCGCTGGGCGCGACGACGCTTCGATCTCTTTCACTTCGAGTCTTCGAGGAGATCTGTCCGCACATCCGTCCGCGAGCCGGTCGGCGAATGCCTGATTGGGTGCGGGCCGCGAGCGTGGCGGATAGGGCCGGCAATGTGTTTGCCGTAAGGGCAGGAAGACTTAAGGACGAGTCCGTAAGTAGGATGCTGCGCTTCACGCCATCGAATGTAAGTGATATTCGAGCGTAGTGGTGTGGTAGCCGCAGCGACATATTACTTAGAGTACTGGGATCTTTTTAAGTTAATTTAATTGTGTAAATAAGGTTGTTTTGGTGGTGAAGTTAGTAAATAAACCATCAATTATTTAACCCATTAATTAACGGTTGTAGAATGAGCAATTGCGAGGGAGGTGGATCTGAAAACGGCGGTGTAGACAAGGTTGTGGAGGATGGAATGCTGGAGGTTGCACTGCATCGCGGAAGGTGGAGAGAGGGTATCTTCGCGGTGAGGGCGGGGCGCCCTCTCAGAATCCGAAAGCAGAGGAGGAGGAGGAGGCGGCGAAATGAGTTGGGGCGGCGGAATGGAGGAATGCAAACGGAAGAATGAAGGGGGAGGAGGAGGCAGCGATGGAAGAACAAACTGAGGCGATTGTAGAATGAAAAGGTGGTCGCGGAATAGGCGTGTGGAGAGGGCGATGGTGGCTTGACGAGGCGTTGGAGGATGTGGAGGAGGCCGTGGCGGCCGCTCAGAATGCGAAAGCGCGTGCGCAGGCGCATTGTGCCCACAAGGGCAGCCGCGCGTGGCGGAGTGGCGGAGGGGCGGAGTGGCGGAGGGGCGGAGTGGCGGAGGGGCGGAGTGGCGGAGGGGCGGAGGTGGCGGAGGGGCGGAGGGGCGGGTGGCAGGAGGGGCGGAGTGGCGGAGGGGCGGAGGGTGGAAGGGGGCGGAGGAACGGAGGAGCGGAGGGGCGGAGGGGCGGAGGGGCGGAGGGGCGCGGAGGGGCGGAGGGGGGCGGAGGGGCGGAGGGGGGCGGAGGGGGGCGGAGACGCGCCATCCACCCCCGATGCCCGACGCTGGGAGGAGTGAGCGCGGCGACGCTCTTCCGGCGATGATTGGCGCTATTCTTCGGCGGGCTTGGCGCGACGGGCGCGTTTCGACATTTCCTTCAAAGAATGCGTTCGAAGTGGGAATGCCTCCTATGATTTGTTTGCGACTTCATTCTCTCAGAAGTGACTCAGGCCCGATAGGTGCTGCGCTGCAAGTATACGCGTGCTTCTGTAAACGATTTATTCGGTGGGGAAATGAACATTTGTGACTGGAAACCGTCACAGTCTCCCTCTTAGAAACGAATTACGTAATTTTATTTAATATTTGTTATTCAAAATAGAACTTAGATATTACCCCCCTTCTCTCTCTCTCTCTCATATATATATATATATATATATATATATATATATATATATATATATATATATATATATATATATATATTGTGGCGGCACATTAAGTAGCCTAAATAATATTATAATTTTAATCAACAAAAGAACAGTGCTTTCGGGGAGTTGCATAACTGCCGGCGCCGCGACCCGACGCGTGCGACCTGTTCGAAGGAATTTATGGCAGGGTGCAGCTGCAAACGCTGGGGTTCCCCTCGGAAGGCAGACCTTTCCACCCCACCTCCTTGGCGACCGCCAGCCCCGTCGTCAACAAGCGCCCCCTGTCTCTGGCGGGATTCCCTTCGACATTAATTAAGAACTGTTAGAGAGAGAGAGAGAGAGAGAGAGAGAGAGAGAGAGAGATAGGGTGGGATATCTAAGTTCTATTTTGAATAACGAATATTAAATAAATATATTATACCTTCGGGTTTTGGTATTTAGGGAATCTTAGACTTTCTCTACTGTACTTTCAAATTTTCCTACCAGTTTCCTTTTCAAATTTTATATTTTTACTTATAAATTGAGTAATAATGATGCAGAGATGAACTGGAACACTGTAAGTATGCGTTGATTACTTATATCCTTCAATTTGACGCTCATTAAAATTCATTATATATTTGCAATTAAGGAACATCAAAATACTGATGATACACAATTTCCCCTGAAATTTTGTAGGGATACTATTACATTCATAGCAACTTCAGAAAATATGACACATTTTAATACTTTTGGTTTTGACATGTATTAGATATACTATACTATGGATGGAGGTGTCTTCGGATATATCCTATTTGCGATTTATCGAAAAAAATAATAAAATAACGTTATATTTTGATTATCAACCATGCAAGCAATACTCTGCAAATTATAGAAGAGAATAATCTTTTAAAAACTGTACATAGGGCCGTATGACTCACGTCGATTGGGTGTTTATTCTTTAACCAGAATGCACCTAACCTATGTGAAAGGAAACTGCACTTGACACACCCTGAAGTCTTTCGACCGCCCACAGACCCTGGGAACAAACAAGCGCTCTCTCCCAGGACAGACAGTGCACGTCACTTGGGCGCCCATTCACTCGCGAACGTAAACGCGACCACGTCAGCCTCGAGAGCGACGTCAACGACATGGAAGCGGGAAGAACCTCTCTACTTTGACACTACGTAAAATCGATTTTCCACAAAAACCACATATACCACCATTTAGAACTTTTGACTTGGTATGATAATTACGCAAAAAATTATTTTTGCTCTTCAAACTTTTTGCGTAATGAATGGTGAGCTAGCGGAAGATTCCGCTGGATCTACCACAATTAGTTACCACAAAACCAAATATGCCATCTTGTAGAGCGATTTAATTGCTAATTAATCACGCAAAAATTATTTTAATTGCTCTTCAAACTTCCGAGTAAATAATTATAAACTAGCACTTCCGGTTTCCGCTGGCACTACCACAAACGGTTACCACAAAACCACATACACCATCTTGTAGAGCGATTTAATTGCTAATTAATTACGCAAAAATTAATTTTTTTGCTCTTCAAATTTTTGCGTAATGAATGGTGAGCTAGCGGAAGATTCCGCTGGATCTACCACAATTAGTTACCACAAAACCAAATATGCCATCTTGTAGAGCGATTTAATTGCTAATTAATTACGCAAAAATTAATTTTTTGCTCTTCAAACATTCGAGTAATTAATTGTAATTTGTCGGGCACACGCGGCCCGCCGGCCGGCCGAGCGGTTGGCGTCGTGACGTCACGGGTGAGGGGTATCCAGGCCGCAGCCGTCGCGCCGGCGCACCGTGGTTTGAAGGGCGAAAAAAGCGGACAAAAATCAATTTTTCAAAATTGTCTGATTTGCCTCATTCAAGCACATATGAACAGAAAAATGTCCAATGCTTTATGTATTATACTATATTTTGATATTTTCTTGTTCATTATTGTGTACAGCGCGCGCAAAAATGAGAGATTTATAAAGACACGGACGGTCAAAAATTCATCCCATTTTGAAATGCACATTTCTCGGTTACAATTAAAGTTATCAAATTCGTATTTTTCCTAGTTACTCTTCAATACTTTATAAGTACATTTCTTAATATGATAAAATATGACTGTGGTAAAATACTATTTTATTGTCAGTTGATAAACCTTCATCTTTACCTCGCGAAATGTCTTTTACACTGGCTGATTGTGCTACTTTTGACATTTTACAGAGAGATTATTGGAACTCGACCAACACAGTATTCTGACTGATTGTAACTGAACGAAGGGCTGTATAAGTTGACTTCTGATGTCCAAGTTTGTGACGTCAAGCGAGAGGCGGGTGGCAGCTTCAAGGGGAAAGAGAAGGGGTAGTGTGGAGATTGAAACGAGGTGGGAACACAGACCGCCGAAATCTCAAGGTCATCTAACAAACAAATTCAATAGTTCATCGCCTCTTGCCCCCCCCCCCTTCCCCTCGCGGGACACTCACATCCTGCAGACTGGGCCTGAGAGTGGATGTATTCTTCACATAAATTAAAACATTAACAGCTTCGTAACTTACTTTACCATGCCAATTCCTTATAATTTTCACACAAACTCTCATGTTTAAAGTATTACTGAAAATCTTTAAGCTCTTTTTCTTGAGATGGCGGATGAATAAGCTCTTTTTCTTGAGATTCTTGGCGGAATTAAATATGTATTCCATTGAGAATATTTTCGAAATTTCTGCTGTACATCTACTTCACTAAAAGTGATAATACTTTGCATTTACAGACCTCCAACAAAGAGAACTGCAGATTATATTTTGTTCATAGAAAACCTGGAGATAACACTTACAAAGTCAGCAATGGCTCTTTTGAATCCATTGTTGTATGCGGAGATTTTAACATTGATTTTCTGGCCGAATCTTGCGAGAAAGAAAAGTTTCTCAATTTAATTAAGTCCTTCAATTTAGACATTACAATTAATGTAACTACACGGATCACACAACATTCGATGAAGGCAATTGATCAAATTATAATTAACAAAACTACTACTCGATATGAAGTTGAAACAAAAGATTTAGGATACAGTGACCACGGTCCACAAATTCTTACCATTATAAGAAATGCCATCACTGACACAATAAATAATACACATATGACTAGACTGTTTACTAAAAGTAAAATTAAATTATTCATTGATTACTTGATGCAGGAGTCATGGAAAGCGGCTTATAATACTGTTGATACAAACGACAAATATAATTCTTTTTTTTTCAACTCTTTCATTTCATTTTAACACTTGCTTTCCTCTTCAAAAAATAAACGTAAATATTTCACGGAAAAGCAATTCTTGGATAACACAAGGGATTAGGACATCTTGTAAAAACAAGCTAATTCTTTCTTTCATTTCTAAACGTCATGACGTATCTCAAGATTTCCTTATCTACTTTAAAAAATACGAAACATTGTTACGAAAAGTCATAAGGCAGGCTAACATCATGAAAAACGATCAGGATATTTTGAACTCAAATAATAAAACAAAATCAATGTGGAATATAATAAAAAATACTACCAAATCAACTAGAAAACCCGTAGAGAATGTTGTTTTAAACTATAACGATATAAATGTCAACGATCCGGCAACAGTGGCTAGTCTCTTTAACCAATACTTTTCGAGAATTGCTGCCGATCTCACTAAGGGTCTTCAGGCACAAAATTCAAAAACAGACAGTGCACCCAAAATTTTTAGACACAATGTTCGTTTCCGAAACTTCTTCCTATGAAATTCTCAAAATAATCGGTAAACTAAAAAATAAATATTCGTCCGGTTTAGATGAATTCCCGGATTCTTTGTTAAAGACTTGTGCGTATGCCATTATACACCCGTTAACTCACATATTTAATGCGTCTTTATGCACTGGAACGTTTCCAGATATTTTCAAAACAGCTAAAATTAAGCCGCTCTTAAAAAAAAAAAAAATGAAATTCAAAATTATCGGCCCATTTCTCTTCCATCAGTTTTTTCAAAAATATTAGAGAGACTCTTTTACGTACCAATGGAAACCTTTCTCAGTAAACACGACGCGCTTTCAGATTGCCAACATGGATTTAGGAAATCAAAATCAACGGAGACAGCTATATTTTCTTTTCTTAAAGATGTCGCCTCATCACTGGATCAAAACGAGGCACCTATTGGATTATTTTTAGATCTCTCAAAAGCTTTCGACGTCATTGATCATGACATTTTACTTTCAAAATTACCTTCATATGGAATCCGTGGTATTGCTCTAGATTGGTTATGTTCGTACCTTAAACAACGATCACAGAGAGTTGATAAGATATGATGGAACATTACGTACGCACCTTTCCGACTCTTTGCCCATTACATGTGGAGTTCCTCAAGGATCGATTTTAGGCCCTATTCTGTTCCTACTTTACCTAAACGATATGCCCTCGACGATTCGAAACGGAAGAACGGTTCTCTTTGCGGATGATACGAACATCCTTTGCAATAAAGAAACCGTAAATAGTACAATATAAGATGTTTCAAATTGGTTCCGAAGTAAAAAATTAATAATAAACGAAAAGAAAACGGTTTTAATGCAGTTTTCCATTTCAAATAAACAATTCTGTGCCCCATTGAAAATGAACAATGTACCATTGACTGATGTTAAGTCAACAAAATGTTTAGGTCTCTCAATTCAGTCAAACCTTAAATGGAACGTCCATTTAAATGAATTGAACACAAAATTAAGTTCATTATGCTACGCGTTCAGAATTCTTGCAAATTCAGTCAGCCTTCATACTGCTCGTTGTGTATACTTCGCGAATGTTCATTCCCTCCCGAGATATGGCATAATATTCTGGGGAAATACATCTTATAGCTCCCAGATTTTTAGATTACAAAAACGAATTGTACGAATAATAACCAAATCTCACCCACGTGATTCATGTAAGCCTCTCTTCATTAATCTATGAATTTTACCATTACCGTGTCTTTTTATTTACGAATCAGTGGTTTTTGTCAAAAATGCCTTGCTTAAGGGCGGGAATATATTTTCAGAAAATGCCGAAGTCTATTACTATAACACTCGACGTAGAAATCATATTCATCAGGTGACAGTATCAACAGCTCATTACAAAAAATTCACATACAATACATGTACATTATTTTACAACACTTTGCCAGATGACATTAAACGATTAAATTCAACAGAAAAGTTTAAATCACAAGTGAAATCGTTTTTGCTGCATAACTGTTTCTATACAATTAGAGACTATACTGAGCATCACAAGAAAAGTAACATTAATTTTAACAATGATACATAATGCATTATTTACCATTTAGACTGTATAAATGTGTATAAACAACCTGTAACAACTATTGTACTAGAGCTTCCGGGTCAATGATCCCCATCTCGATCAGGTTTTTCGTCCAGTTTCCCTGATCCATTGTGCAAATGCTGAGATGGCCCCTTGTTTTGCTACTGAACATAAATGTAACTTCATTTTCTGTGCACGTCTTCTAGAATTCAGTGGGAAATACAATTATTCAAACTATCGTTTCCATGTTGTCGCGGCAGGAAGTATTATTCCGAAGCACAACATGATAAGAGCCAAAATTTATTGCTTATTTATCCTTGAAAATAGATTTTATTACATGGGAGAGTTTTTTTTTTCTTCTTTCTTTTTACAAAATTTAAGTAGTATATGACTTACAGGGACCTTTCAACAGGTTCAGGTTCAAATCGGGCCTGCTTTTTTTTCTTTTGAAAGATATCCACTATTTATAACAGCTGTAAAATAATTAGCTGCCATTTTGCACGGGAAGTTACTGAAAAAAGTTAAGAATTTTGTCGGTTTTGGCCGCACTGTTTTTGCTGACGGCGTGGACAACCCTTACTGCGGAGAGCAGTGTGATCGCGAATGACTCAAGTAGGGCTGTCATTCCTCGGTTGTGCAATGCGATACAGCGTCGTGCCGCGCGGTGCGGAGGGGTGGGTTGGGAGGGTCAGGACGGGGACCGATAGCATGTGCACGTGCGTTGCGTTGAAGCCTGCGCGCGCGAGATGGGATACCATCGCTGATAGCGCGTTATTAATATCTGCGACGGCGGCGGCGACAGCGATGCGGCGACAGCGATGCGGCGAGCAGATGGGCGAAGGCGGGGTGGGCGGGGGGGGGGATCTTGGGGGCTCGGCCGCAGCCAAGTTGCGACCACGCATTCTCGAGGGCCCTTCGATTCATTTATTCATTTTCAGTTTTCTTCTCCAAGATTCAAAAGTATGATTAAATACGCCTGGTATGCTGCACAATTTATCGATGAACGTCCAGACCGATTCTTAACTCCAGGACAATATTGTTTAAAAATTACAAGCTTCGTCTGTGATGAGAAGGATTGTGATACATTTCCTCTGATTAGATGTGGGTGGTGTAAGACACATTTGTGTTTCGCACACTCAAATTGACACTGGTCATTTTTGTAATAACTTCACTGAATAAATTTGAATTGTATTATAGTGACTTCTGTTATGTATTTTTTAAGCATAAATTTAGTTTAATCATGATTACGTGGAAGTTTACAGGATTTGCCCTCTTTCCTACGACCAAATTTCTTTGTTTTAATCCAATGCCTCCCGGTGTTGACTTCAGTCACAGATTAACTGAAAGGGGAAAGAAACTCATTTTATTGAACCATCGTACATTGATGTATATGTCAAAAGTAATGGAAGGTTGGTAAACAATGTTAACTATACTTGCGTGTCACGGAAACACGTTGGCATTGCATCAGGTTTCAATTTCTCAATGTCGAAGAACTACTGCCCGAAAGAACCGGCGCCTTGCCTCGCGTCAAGAGCGGAAGCAATGTTTCGCGACCTTGAATTGGGACTCGTGCCCGTAGGAGCGCCTGTTCGCTCAGCGGATATTCTACAGTAGGCAGGGCTGCACAAACCCCAGGCAACCGACTATTTGCGTCGTGAAAAGTGTGGAAATTTCTTAATTTTTTTCAGTAACTTCCAGTGCGAAATGGCAACTAATGTTTTTACATATGTTATAAATAGTAAATATATTTCGAAAGAAAATTAAATCAGACTAGATTTCGATCTGAACCTGTTGAAAGGTCCCTTGTTAGTGTAGGGATCACAGAATTTTGAAAATGTGCACAATTCACTTTTCCCCATAGCACGTCATACGCAGTTTTAACTGTTTTTTTACGTAAAATAAATAAATAAATAAAAGAAATAAATAGATGTATTTCTAATAATATTTAATGAAATTTCACTGTCGAATTTCAATGTGGAGTGATTTTCTGAGAAATATGGATAAAATATGGACTTTTATTCTAATATGTCAATATTTGAATACATTCATCACCCAAAATATGGAAAATATAAGAAGCATTTTTCAACTCTACACATTGTGAAACATAAAGATATTGCAAATTAGTAATCGATATTACTTTATTTAGTAAATATGTATTTACATAGAAATCCTTTCCCTTTAAATAAATATGTAAAATCGGATATAATATTTAATATTAAAATACTCTAATAATAAACACATTTACGTAATACGAACTCATTTTTATAAAATATTTCCTATACAAATTTTAAAAACATTCCAAACGTTTTAAAATTCATTTGGAAAGCACAAGTGATGCACACTTGCGCCTTACAACTTTTTCATCGGTAATAAAACCTTCACAAATTGTTATCCAGAAATGTTGGTTAGTAGCCAGACTAGACACAACAGAAGCCATTATACAAACTGGCATCATACAAAGCAGCAAACAATCACTGCAGCATGAAATATTCTCATCGCAGTGTTACTCAACGGCGATCGCCAAAGTTTCTTAGAAATTAATATTAAAAGAAGCTGAACACGGCGTCAATGACACTTTTCACACAGTAAGATGAAAATTATCTGTGGCTGACACGCACTTCCCGCCTTGAAAAATCTGAAGCAAGCGCGCCAAACTGTGAATATCCGACCGCATCTTCACGTAGCGTATGAACCTGGAGTAGAGTACGCAGTCACATCAAATAATAATGTAGGAACAATTGCTGAATTTTTTGAAAATACTTATTTGCTTAAAAAATATGTAAGAAAATTGTTAGAATAAAAAAAAATATCTTGAGAAAACAGCAAACTATGTAAATTATATAATATAGTATCAGATATGTAAAAAACACGAAACAAAAAATGGGTTTTGCGTTATGACGGCGACAATTCGTTAAGATATAAATTTTGAGAGCAATAAGTAGAAAGAAAAAAAAAATGTAATTACATAAAAATCCTGTCACTGATGAGGACCTACAAAAATCAGTCAACATTTGCGGACAGGAGTCAAATAGTAATGGAACAAATGTTTTTTATTTATTTATTTATTTATTTATTTATTTATTTATTTATTTACGTTTATCCTTCCAAAATAATTAAATATCTACACACATCCAAAGAGTCGCCAATCGCATTACTGATTTAAAACTAGCAGATACTACAAAAAAGTCCAAAATACAAACCTCGATAAACAAATAACTTTGTCACTGTGAAAGAACAGTCACGTGTACAAATACTTGCAGCTATAAGCCTGTAAGGGGTCAATGTCACATAGGCAATGTTTTGCGATATAGTCCGCCACAATTGAAACAATACAATGTCAACAAAATAAATTTCTAACTCGATACCACAGAACGTACTACGATAGAATCAAGTATTTTCCAACATATCGTAGATTAGGACACGCTTACGGTCATTCAGCGAACATTAGCAAAGTAATTGGAAAGCCTTTATTAACAGAACAAAGTACTGGGATAATTTTCAATATTGAAGTCAGTTCATGGCCAGTTCGAGTATCTCATTTAAATTTGCCAGTCAGCCGGGCGGGCAGCGGCGCCGGCGCGACGGCTGCGGCCTGGATACCCCTCACCCGTGACGTCACGACGCCAACCGCTCGGCCGGCCGGCGGGCCGTGTGTGCCCGACAAATTACAATTAATTACTCGAATGTTTGAAGAGCAAAAAAAATAATTTTTGCGT